>JAYKKM010000143.1:1827500-2060000 GCA_035772405.1 Chrysogorgia sp. JL179-B06
TCGCTGTTTTTTTGCTTTTTGTCCTCTTAAAAGCCCAAATATTCACAACCGTGATACAATAACTAAAAACTGACCCACCTTTTGGCTTTTATAAGGAACTTTTTTTCTTTATTAAACCATCTCAACGAATTTTTGGCTCTCCGACAAAATTTTAAAGCTGTTTTCAACTCAGCGAGAAACCTTTCTTGATAACATTGCGCATGACGGAAGTATATGTGGCGGAAGTTCATTGCTTTCAATAATTCCATAATTTATTTACTGCCGATTATTATCTTGAATGTTTTGCTATATTATAAAACAACAAGACGCCCGCTAGGCGTTAACTCGGGCTACTTTTAGGGACATATGGCGCGCATATTGGCTGCGGAGATGGGTACGCATTGGTGGCATGTTAGACAGTTGGAATTAGAAAACCCGCTCACTTGTCTTATATTACAAAGGATAATTATTAATGCATTGATTTCTGTAATCAGGCACTGAAGGGATTGTGCAGCGCTCGTTTAAAGTGGGAAACTTTTAGAAGCAAGTTGGGCTTAGTGAGGACGAAGAAAAATCAGGCGTCTACACGCAGGCTAGCCACCCCCCCCCCCCCCCCCCCAATGCAGAACGAATATTTAACGTAAACACTAAATTTAATGTAAACACTAAACACGGCAATGCTATTTTTTCTAATATCTGTTCGATTGAAGGTCTTCGTGTTTCAAAATTTATATAAAAATCAACGGCAATTATAAATTTATAATTATTTATAATTATATTATATATTTATAATTATTATTTATAATAAATATTTATAATTATTATATATTTATAATTATAAAATTATAAGATGATGTATGCATATAATTAAGATGATAATGCAAATAATTATAAGATGATGTAAAGTTATTTTTAAATAACTTTTTATAATTTTGTACTTTTTACTGCATGTTATGAGATATTTATTGTATTTGAGATGCTTAAAATAGCATAATCATTAAAGTGTTTATGAAACCAAATTTTAAACAGATTTTTCTTGCAAGATAGTTAGTTATAACCTTCTTCAGCACGATGCCGTTTTTGTTTAATAAAAACGATGAAGGAAATCATTGTATTGCACCTTTGTAATCGACCTACTCGAGCCAAAATTGTCCGCCATTTTGTGCGCGTCCAATACAGGGGCGTGACGTCACTGGTTGTGTATACATATTTATTCAGAGGAAACCCCGAATGAGCAACGGAGTGTAACGATAGCGTAGAAGTTGTAGAAAAGCGCAAAAAAAGGTCTTCGGGTAAATTCTGTGTTCAGGAGGACCCCACAGTGTCAGTTGTAACAACAACTCAAAAACACAAGGAGTTTCCCTACATCTTTTTCCTCGAGACAAAGCAATTTGTAATCGATGGATTCGTTTCGTCCAGCGACATCGAGCGAATTCGAAACCATCTAAGACATCAGTTCTTTGTTCGGTACATTTCCAGTCGTCTTTCTTCGAACAACGAGCAGATCTGAATCTGAAAGACACGTCAGATACCTCTTTATTTCGCGCGAGAAGATGGTTAAAAAAGGATGCAACTCCCACCATAGATTGCGCAGTGGTAGTTCAAGAAAATGTTGACACGTCCGCGCTTTAACGAAGTCGAAGAAGGTGAGTTAGAAAAAATTGTGGACGAAACTGTGGCTCACCTGGTAATGCCTAGGCTAAGGTTAATGTATTTTCCGTTTTCACAATTCTTATGCAGATTCTCCGTACTGCTCAGAAAGCAACCCTTACGCCAATTTTGTGCTCTGGACAGGCCAAAACCGAATCAAGTGAAACCTGTAGCGAACATGAGGTGTTGTCAAACGAGACAGTTAGCATTGCTTCTGTTCTGCCCGAGATTCTGCCTTGTCCATCTGAAACTGTCCAAGTCCCCGACCAAAACAAATGTGACCAGTGTGAACTTTATATTCGCCGCTTGGAACAAGTTCAGGACTCCTGCAGAAAATACAAACAAAGACGCGCTGTCCTGGAAATGGAAGTTCGTCAGCTCAGAAAGGTCAACAAAGAGCTTCAAAAGGTAACGTGCATTGATACAGTATACAGTCAGTGGTCATGCGATGCTAATTTATAAACATCTGCATATTTTGAAAACAATATATTTATAATATGTAAATCGTTTCGAAATATGCATAGCATGGCCAGTTGCTATGGCCAACTTCGCTACTGAATAGATCCCTACACCTCCTACACATACTTTCTAATTTTAACTGTTGTTTATATCTTTCAGAGTGGAACCAGTTACCACATGTCATGATAGCCTAAGTTTATTGTTTTTCACAGTGCCTTGCTGGCACTTTTTTCCCTCTTCTGTTTTACTTGCAAAAAAGACAGTCCAAATGTTTCCATGGATAAGAATGGCACAATGGTGACAGTTCACCAACACTGTAACTCATGCAAACATGGTTTTAAATGGAGAAGCCAGCCATTTATCATGGGAAAATACCCCGCAGGAAATATTTTTCTTAGTTTTTCTACACTTATGGCTGGTGCCTCTATCAGCAAGTTACTTCTAGTTTTCAGGCACCTGAACTTGAGTGTGTATGGTGCAAGAACATTTTTTTACCACCAGAGTAGATTTCTTTTTCCCACCATTCTGAAACACTGGGAAACTTACCAATCTTCCATCATCAGCGAGATCAAAACCAGTGAAGATGTAATCTGGTCAGGAGATGGAAGATTCGACTCTATGGGCCATTCGGCAAAGTATGGAGTTTATACAATGCTTTGTTCACCAGCAACGAAAATTGTTCACTTCGAATTATTACAGGTACATTACAACTTACCATGATTCAAATAAACACCCTCCTTCAAATAAGTGCCCCCCGTCCTCTCTTGAATGGGACTATATGGTACTGTATGTAAATGATTACCCAGCTGATAAGAGCTACATGATAGATAATATTGCAGTATTTTCTCAAAAATAAAATAGGCACACCCTCCTAAATAAACACCCCCTCCTGAATAAGCACCCTTCAACCCCCCAAAATTAAATAAGGACCCTATAGGCACTTATTCCTATAACTATGGTAGTTCTGAGTAGCTGTTTATTGCTACTTCATTCTTTTCTCCATCCCTACATGTAGGCTAACCAAACTGGATCTAGCAATGCCATGGAGCTTAAAGGTGCCCAACTGAGCTTCAGTCACTTAAATGGTGCTGGCCTCAACATCAAGGTGTTTGTGTCTGACCGTCACAAAGGGATTGCCAAATGGATCAGAGAATGTCATCCTTCCACAACTCATTTCTACGATCAGTGGCACATTGCAAAGGGAGTAGTGAACAAAATGTTGGCTGCAAGTAAGAAAAAGGATTGTGAAGTAATAGCAAAGTGGATAAAGGCAGTTAAAAATCACATGTACTGGTGTTCCACCTCAACAAAACATGATCTTGGCAAAGTGGAAGTCTCTGTTGCAGCATATATCAAATGAGCACAAAGAACATCCTGATCCACTTTTCCAAGAATGTGCTCATGGTGATGACATTGAGCCCAGGCAATGGATAAAAAAGGTGTGTTGTTTGAATCTTTAACCCCCAAGGTAGACATTCAGAATTGTATTCTAGATATTGATATGCCTGCAGATTCTATTTATTATATAATAATGAAGTATTCAAAACATTTGTTGACTTTTAGGTACAAAAGCATATGACAGTATGATGGAAATTTTAATGAAAAACTTTCTCCTAATGCAGAGACAAGCTGTTTGGAAGGTTTCCATTCAATCCTAAACTATTGGCATCCCAAGATGATATGCTTTTCGTGGCTTGGAACCTTTTGCAGGTATAGTACCTCTCAATGAGAAAAGTTTGTATAATAAATATTTTCTTTTTGTTAAACTCCATGTTATGCTTTCCTAATAGGCATGTCTTGGCAAGCCTGTATTTCAATGAGAATGTGAGAAGAAAGAAAAAGCAAAGAAAAGATGGAAAATATTATGTAAATGTTACATATCCTAAGTTTAAGATGGGTGAAGAGGTTGTTAGAGAAGTGGCTGAACCACCAACTTATGGTAGATTGCTATATTAAATAATAAACAATATATAAACTTATTGATTTCAAATACAGAACAGATTGTTGGCAAAATTACTTTTGAAATATCCTTTTTAGGATATGTTGAAGAAATTAAAAAACTACTGGTCAGTACGACAAAAGAAGAGAGGTAAATTGTTAGAAATAGATACAAGATGAAAATCCCTGAGCCCCTGAGCCATCAGTTCCCTGATAGGCTTGCCAAGCACGATGCTATCAAACAACAATGTGAAAGAAAGCATACAAGAACAGAACTTTTCCCTTCAGGTAAAGCAAGTAATTAATATTTTTAAATGATTCCAACAACAAACACAGAAATTTGTATATCATAATTAAATAATACTTGTTTCAACGTTAAAACAAAACAACATTCCAATATAATTAAATGTACTTCTACAGAATCTGAACAATTGAGGCTAATGCAGCTGGAAAAATCACCATGCACTGGCAGTGAACCACCATTGAAAAGAAAGGCAAGGGAATGCAAGAAATGCCACAAGTCAATGAAGGGTCATCCAAAAATACATTGTCCTATAATAGCACATGATAAATAATACTTTTTATGTACCTATCATTGTTAAGCCTCGGACTGAGGCAGCTGGTAAAGCATTTGCATATTAACACAGTTTTGTTTACCAAGATACATGTATACTAGACAGTTGGGCAAGAAAAATTGTTCAAATTTAATCAAAATAGGCGAATATGTGGATATGCATCCAAGTTCTGCCCTGCAGTGCTTAACATTGATAGAGGCACATTAGTCAACACAGTTTTTCCCTTGAAAACAAGGACAGTTCATGTTTTGGTATTCCCATTTGATTTGTATATATCACAAAAGACAATATTATACAGTAATATAAAACGTCAGTCATCACAATCGGCTGCCGCACGTTCTTGCCATGATATATAGCCTTTTGACTCGTGGGTGAAGAATCTTGACCTTATGTTATGGTAGATGCAAGCAGACAAATGTCTTGTATTATCCCATCCCAAAGTGCCAAATAACCAACGAGCCAACCAACGATAAGACACGGCTCTGAGAAATCTAAAAGTAAGACAAACACCTTAAAATTACAATTTATCAACAAGTCAAATGAAAAATCTGTAAACAACACACATGTATAAAACGTGTTCAAATCAAAATTGGGATACTCACTTGTTTTCAGAATGATTCCCTTGCTTATAATACTTGCCGTCCCTATTCCGTAAGAGTGGGCCAGCCTGTAGAAGCACAGTACGGTGTGTCAAAGCAGCATAATCTGTGTGGTTCAATATGCAATCCACGTCAAGACCCAAAAACATAAATTTTCCGTACGCACCAATTTCGGAACAGCATCGAAATTCACGAACGCCAACCAAACGATCGACGTTACATTTTCCACATGTACACCTATAGATCAAACAAGAAATCGTTTTAGTTCTTTTCTATCGAAGAAATAAAATCGACGTATACTGGTTCTTACCACTCATCCACAGGAACCAGACGTTTGAAACGTTGTTCCAAAACAGAAGGCAAAATACCATCTTCATCTTGTTCATCAACATGATCTGCATCGTCCATATTGTCGCCATCTTTCGCTAAAGGTTCTCCTTGATAAGGTGCAAAATCTTGCCTGAACACAAAATGCGATTGATTATCCTCTACATCGCTTTCAGAAACGGCATCGCTTCTTCCCGACGCAGAATCGCTCGAAGAAACCTCGCTATCCGACATCGAAGCGTGATTAATTGATATAAACACCGAGGATTTGTTTACGGCTTAATATTATTTATCAAGACCGAAATTATCTTTAATATTATAACAAATTATGCCAATTTGGCATGTTTGATATATTTTTACAATTAAAATACAGACATTCCTATTAATTTCTATTCGATTTTTCGGATACGTTTTTGATGCTAATTTTTCCTATATTTAGAAAGATATGTCAGTGAGCCCTGTACTGTAGTCGATGTATTTTTACCATTTTTAGAACCATAAAACTATCTTATAACGCGCATCAAAATACAGGAAATGGTGTTTCAGAGACCCTAGGAATCCAAACATTTCCGACGGATCATGCCACCAAACCTCCGTAGTTGTCTCTCACCCCTTGTTAACAATTTAAGACTACACCACTGGCTGAGATGATGAGATACTGTGTATAATATTTAACGCGTGTTACAAGTCCGCGTTTTACATGTCCGCGTTTTACAAGTCCGCGTTTTACAAGTCCGCGTTTTACAAGTTCGCGTTTTACAAGTCCGCGTTTTACAAGTCCAGTCCAGTCCACGAGTCCAGTCCAGTCCGCGTTTTACAATATGCCTATTTTTCTTGGGTGTTGTTGAATACGTAATTCTCGTTTTTAATTTATAAACCACTGCAGTTGTTGTGTGAAATACCGTAAAAATATTTAAAAGAGAATAACATAATGGAGTGAAAAACCCCAAAACCTATACGCAGTCGTCGGCTTCGTCTTCACAATTTTACCATGAAAAAAAATCGCCCGGCTTGAAACTTACCAATAGTCAATTCTAAACCAAATTGCACTGCTTTTCCATCTCGCAAATACTGCTTGTTTTTTGCTAGGCACAAACACATACAGTATGATATACTCCTGGGTCATTTTTTGGCTCTATAACTCAACCAACAAACCACTGTACTTCGCTTGGAGACGAAAATGTGATATATGTTTTAACCCCAAAATCCTTGATTTTATGGAACAACGCGGGTAACTTGAAAACAATCAAAACCATTCAACCAGTATATGGAATATTGAAATAGGACTAAAAAGAGAAATACAAACACACCCCAACAGCAATCTGATGCTCAGAATCAAAACCACATTAACATTTAAACGGAACTGACAAAAGTCTGAAAAGATGAAAAACCTGTCGAATCTTATTGAAATATATATTAAAGCTGCAGATCGAACGAAAATACCTGGCAAAGAAATGTTCAATAATAGATATTCATATAACTTATACCTTACCTTTTCAAAAACGGTTGCTGGGAAAACAATATCATTTACGCTTAAACGTTTTCGAATGTCTTGCTGCATGCACCGCGTCCAAAAACCTGATAAAAACCTGCTTTTTCATATCTGTAACTTCTCTTCACTCTTGAACAGGGTGTAATCAATAAGAAATTCAAACTATTGTTTATATTTATGTTTATTCCCGCCATGAACCAGACAAAACAAAAACGTCTTCGTTGCTTCGTCTTGGTTCTTGGCTTTCTGGCTTTGTGTTATGTCAATAGCTTTTTTATCCCCCCCCCCCCTGATGTTCGTATTTTATCTCCAAGACGTGATAGTTTGTTTATTTCTGATGTCCAATGAGATTGCATCACGAAATCTCAGATCGGTGTTAGGTGGATCCCGCATCGACAATTTGCTATTTTGAGTGTTTGTCGAACTGTTTAGTGTGTGAAGTTTAATTTAGTTGCCAACCTTTCCATATTATATGTACAACATCTACATACCGCGTCGCGCGAAGAGAAGTGTGGGGCGAGTTTTCGTTTCAGTCTCCTGTCGCTTGCAAAGCATTCACATTTGGGTTGCCTATGATATAAACAAGGCATTCGTTCCCAACCCGCGATTTCCGGTCGAGTTCGATGAACATTAATATGCCTTTTCAAATAGTTTTTTTGGTTAGGGTGAGTAATTTGGTTAGCTGGGTTTAGTATTTTGGTGATATTAGGATTAGCATTTCGTTGAATTGTAAAAGACTACCGCCTTACTGCTACCGTACGAATAGCCACTGCCTTCACTACTTTCGCTCGAAACGTTGAATGTCTGTTGAATATCCATATGGAACATGTTAGGCCTACAGTAGATACAGGCCAGTGGGCCACAAGTTTAATATTATGTCTGTGGATAGGCTTGGACAATGCTGGTCCTAGGCTTGCAATGTAAAATACAGCTTATATTGGATTATATTGACATAATTGGGTATGTTGACATATGTCAATAATGTCAGCAGAAATTGTTAGGGATTGAACAACTAGCGAGTACTATGTCAGCTAGATCATCCACACTTGAATTAGATATTTTTACCACTTTAGCAAGAAAAATCCCTTGCCCTGCTGTGCAATGTTGTTCCTAATTGCAAGAAACCACTTTTGGTTCAATTTTCTGTGTAGAAATTAACATTGAAATGGGCCGGGGAATAAACAAAAAACACTATATTTAAAAAGACTAACGGGACATATGTCATCCTGAATATAGATTATATATGTGCATTTAATATTATGAAAGCAATAGAGGTTTTCCGGCAGAATAAGAGGTTTGTCAATTTTTTTGGAACCGGTATACACATAGTCTGACAACACTCTGGGATTGGGAAAAGTTTAGGCATTATTAATAATAATAAAAATAACAAGAATAATACCATGGTTGTCTCAATTTCTTTTGTCTTTTCAGGTTGAATTAATAACTAAATTACTAATTTGGATTAATTTATACAATCTAGAGGTCGTATTAGAACTAATACAACCTTGAATGACGTCATGAGAGTTAGTATTAGCTTCTTCTCACCTGGCATGCAAATTTGATATATAACATGAAATCTCGACAACCATGGTATTACAAAGTAATATCATGGCAATGAGGTGTATTAGATGTTAAACCGCCCGCTTGATTCGGGTCATTAAGTAAAATTCCTTCGGGCCTGCGGCCCTCAGGAATTTTACTTAATGACCCTCATCGAGCGGGCGGTTTAACAGCTAATACACCTCACTACCATGATATTACTTATAATAATACAATACAATTAATACAGGATAGCCTGTTCAATGCTAACACTGGTATTGATGGGTCCTGTTTCCTAATAAATTACAATTATTATTTATTACAAATATAAATTTATTACACATATTCATATACATGTATATGTACAATATGTTACAAAAACTAATTATAACTTGAAAGTTGTATAAATCCTACAAATGCAGTATATTTGTCAATTAAGTCAATAGATAATGCTCCTACATGTATGCAATGAACAGATTCATTGAGATTAAAATTGTTCTTTAGAAATGGTGGTAAAATGCATTCAAGACATTTCTTAACTAGCATATGCTACCAATCCTAGACTTAGGAAAGATTAGAATCTCTAATATGTCTTATTAAAACCAAATTGACGCCTATACATTTGCACTATATGCACCCCTAGACATTTGAATAATAAAGAGGATGCACTTTCTTCCTTCATTCTTTAACAGCCTTTGGTATGGCAAGCCAAACTGGACAAAAGTGTGTCGAGAATATTAAGCGATGGTCGAGTTGCATATGCGATAGGTGAGAAAAGTATACGATAGACGAGAATAATACTATGCGATAGTTGAGAATAATGAACGACAGTCGAGAATGTTAACCGGTAGTCGAGAATTCCATACGTATGTCGAGAATTCCATACGTATGTCGAGATTTCTGACTGTCGTACTGCTCAGCGGATCTAAATAGATTGTCTGCTGTACTTCATGTAGTGACTTCATGTTTGTAGCTGTCATGGCGGATGTCGAAGAATTAAGGGACTTTCTTCAAAGTGTTAAAACTCTGTTTGACCGAAGTCTACGATCGTTTCAGAATAAAGACACAATTGGTGCGGAACACTGTAAGAACAAACTGGAAAACTATATTTCTATATTATAGCTATGTCCATGGCTGTATCCGAAAACGTCGTGACAAATAATTCAACAGCTGATCAAACTAGTATGTCTGTTTTACTGTCAGACTTGATTAATGGTATGGAAAACGAGCACGTAGAGCTATCGCAAGTTGTGGAAACTTATCCAGCGCAAAACATGACGAATTTTCCTTCTACATTGTCTAGCACAGGTGGTAGACCTGCCTTCAAAATAACCAAGGTGCAAATCGAACAATTGAGAGACACTGGAATGAAGTGGGAAGCAATTGCAAAATTTGTAGGTATATCGGAAAGAACTCTACAGAGAAGAAGAGTAGAGTTTGGGATTGATTCAACTTTCTCAGAAATAAGTGACACAGATCTGGACCGACAAATCACAGAAATCCTACAATTAACACCATATAGTGGAGAATCCTATGTCAGAGGCAGCTTGAAGGAAAGGCAAGTCCATGTTCAAAGAGCACGAGTGAGAGAAAGTCTTCGCCGTGTGGATCCAGTTGGTTGAAGTATTCGGAAAAGATATGCGATCTGTCGTCGTGTGTATAATGTTCGAGGCCCTAACTACTTATGGCATATTGATTCCAACCATAAGTTGATATCCCAGAGGTTGGTAATTCATGGTTGCATAGATGGCTTTAGTCGACTGGTCATCTATTTACACTGCTGCACAAACAACAGGGCTGACACGGTGCTACATTATTTCCAAAGTGGAGTCCAGCAATTTGGTTTACCATCTCGAGTAAGAGGTGACCATGGTGTCGAAAATGTGGATGTGGCACGTTTTATGGTGGAGAATAGAGGGACAGACAGAGGGAGTTTTATCGCAAGGAGAAGCGTCCACAACCAACGCATAGAACGATTATGGGCAGAAGTGAACAGAGTACTGTCAGCACTTTACAAAGACTTGTTTGAATTTTTGGGGGATAATGAATTGCTAGATTCTCTTAATGAAGTGGAACTATTTGCACTTCATTATGTGTACCTCCCACGTATCAATGCATCTCTGGCAGAGTTTCAAAGACAATGGAATCATCATGGTATTAGAACGGCAAACCATCAAACACCGTTAGCACTATGGCATACTAACCTTCTAAGTAGTCCTGATGGTCCAGTTGTTATCAATCAGGCATCGTATGGAATTGATTATGATGGCCCTGTTTCCGACATTGTTACAGGCAATAACATTATTGTGCCTATCTCTGATATAGAACTTAGCGAAGACCAGCATTGCCATCTTCAACAAAGCGTTGATCCTCTTGAAGATGATGGCAATAATGGCATTGAGCATTACTTAAAGACAGTGGACATTTTAAAAGGTTATTTCACTTCTGAATGACTTTTAGTTTGGGTAACTGTAGCTTACAAACATTAACTTCTTAATAATTGTTATTATTATACATTCAAAATGTATTCTCCCTTTTGATTGGTTAACAAGCCCTGGCTCATTCTCAATATCCTGTGGCCGTTATGTAATTCCAGCTTATGACGTGCTCTGCGTGCAATAATTGTTTTTTTGGATCGAAGTTACGTCCAAAAAAACATTATTGCACGCAGTAGTGCCCAAGCTCCCAACGCTGTCAGCGGCTCGTATCGAAATGCGCTGGAAAATTTGCGAAAATGCTAAGAAAAATGGCCTACAGTAGATTATTTTCGCTTGGGAATCTTTTCTGCCAGTCGTAGCTTGCTTTCCTGTTCTTTTGTCTTGGAATGTATAATAAAAAAATTATTGGATTCAGCTTACGCACAATATTTAACAATTATTCACCGAAGTGGAAGTGAATAGTGGTGGATATTTACCGAGACGCCAAGCGTCGAGGTAAATATCCACCACTATTCACTGACACTGAGGTGAATAATTGTTTTAGCATATAACAAAACAAATTGATAAAAATTAGGTAAATTTCGGTTAGTTTCATTATAATTTAGCCAGGAATTGTTGTGAAACGCAAGGCAAGACTAAATTCTCCCAAGGTGGCAACTCCATATATGGAGTTGTTTATCAGTTTTGACAAGCTGACAGCTGCCGGTCGTTTTGAAAACCTTTCGAAGTTGGATCAAAGTAAGGCAAAAACCACTGGATTTTTAGCTCAAAGGAAATATTTTAATACTGTACATGGGAAAACCTTAGGACAAAGGAGAACTAATGAATTCTGGGTGAGTAAACGAGTTGTTCTTTGCAAAAGATGAGTTATATAAGCGTTTTTATTTCGGTCAGTGCAGTGACAATGTTTCATGTGTTTAGTCGTTGAATTTCCTTCAATTTATAAAGAATTTCTGTGGGTGTTTAGTGTTATAAAATCGGTAGTATGTTTCCCATGTCATTTGTTTAGTATTCAGTTCATTACTCGCCAGTTTCTTGGGCAGTGTATCGCGGTAATCTTTACGGCCGATACCGTACTATTAAATTCTTTAAGTTTTGCTTGGTTTTTGATGTAACTGAAATGATTTTTAATGTTTGTAAATGTTATTAAATTCTATATGAAAGGCAATTCAAATTGTCTCATAAACTATATCTAGGCAATATCGATTTATGAACTACGGAGTACACTTTTCCAAAGAAAACAGTTCGTTCAATCGAGTTTGTTTTTGGAGCACATTTATTTCGCTGTTCTGCGGGTTTTTGAGCACTTTCTATTCTCTCTTTGCAAATTGTTTTTCATAAATATTGCGTAAAATAATTGCCCTACATACAGTAATTGTTTTCTACCTTCCTGCTTTTACCAATTTCTTGCATTACGTAAAAAAAAAGTCGTTCAAGAGAAGGACACCATGTTGTTTTGTTTTGCGAAACAGTGAATAGTGCAGGATATCCCGAGCTAGAGGAACCAATCAGATTGCGCGAAAAGCACTATTCACTGTTTTGGTATATGCAAACAAGAATTATTCAGACCTCGGTCAATATTATCCGCCTCAGACTCGCTTCGGCGGATAACATTGGCCTCGGTCTGAATAATTATTGATATCATGCTAAGCCTCATCCAATAATTGTTTATTGTACACCATTCCAATGGGCAAGGGGACAACATTGCATTTGGCACTGCAAATAGGAATTAACCAGAATAAGGTACTAAGCGCACCAAGCATTTGCCGGTGAGCAAAAATGTAATTTTGAAATGTGCCTGCAAAAAATTTAAAATATATTGCATTTTACTGCAAATTTTGACTTGCGATTGATTCTGTCTTGATTGAGATTAACAAACAGCTGGTAATGATTTTGGATGACTTTGTGATAGCCTGCAACTGATTTGGGCTGGTTTGAATAGCTTGTTAGAAATAAAAAAGTCATATAGAGGTACAATAACAAGCATGTTCAATGTAAACAACATTGTACCTATTTAAAGTAGCCAAATCTCATCAAAAGTAGTGCACCCGTGCCCTTTAATAAAAGCTAAAAGTAAATAGAATTAAAACTAAACTTGAAATTAGATAGTTGTTGTAAAGGCGGTGTAGCGTACTAGTGTAGTAGTCTGTAACAACTAAGCAATTAAAACAATATGTACAGTTACAACAGCATGGTTTATCGAATACCATACCATGAACGTATCGTTACATTTCCCAACAAAACAAGAACAACTAAGTGATATACTGTCTAGAACTATGTAGTCATGTAGATACTAGATATAATACCATTTCATATGCTGGCACTACCAGTCTGTAATGGGCTGTTACACAATGTCAAATGACCATGCCATGTCTTCTCTCATAATGCTTGATAACTCTGCAGCAAGTTCAGTAAAGCATTGATATGTGGTAGGAAGTTCTAATAACGGCCCACATGTGTGCACAAGAGGTCGTCGCCCCAAACCATCCAATGAAGTAAAGGTTACTTCAATGGAATCACATGATAAAACATTGCTTCCAGTGACAAAATGCAGGAATCTTTCTAGAGCTTTTCCTTCCAAGGATTTAACATATCTCTTTGGATGACCCATGGCTTGCCTATCAGCATCGTTGGTTGCGTTGGCCCTAAACAGCTTGTTAACCTTCTTAGATGTTGGACTCTTTCTTTCGTAAAGATCTGCCACTCCTGTTGGTGTTTGGAAGGTAGGATCAGAGCCGCTTTGCAGACATGCCAAAATTGGTGTCCAACAATTTGAGATGTACCGTGGCTTCTGAATTAACTCCTGGTGGGCAAGTTCAAAGATGATTGACTCTACATTTTCTGGTGTTGGTACTTTATGGCAATTCCACATTGAAAGAAAATCCAAGATATCTTCGTCTTCAGGGTTGAACTCCTTGCTTATGAGCATGTCTAGAATCTTTCGATCTCCAGCTACATAACAGCGAAATGATTCTAGAAGCATTTGTTTGTCGACACTCTCCTCACCAAACAAACAGCAAATGACAAACAACTGGGACAGCTGCAGGGGGAAGTAGTCGGCTCTTTTATAACCATATACAATGACTCTGGCAATTGATTCCCATTCTGGCTTTTGCAGGTCATGTCTAATATGCGGTGTTTTCTCCGTCCCTCCTATGCTCACAGATGTAAAAAATTATTGCCAGAAATGGGTCAGAACATCGCGCAAGACACCTTGTCCTACCCCTACTTCATTGTTGCCATTGGCATTTATTACCGTAGCATTGAGCACATAATTGAATATATTAGAACCCATAAATATATCAATAATATCTCGCAGGATATTTGTTCGGTACACCGAGACTTCCTTGATTTCAGCCAAATCATTCGTTGGTCCGGGCCAGGCCAATGATTCTGAACTTTCATTGGTAGGGACTATTAAAAAATAGATTATGTCAATAAACTACAATAGTAACTATTTTTACTCTTTTTACAAGTTTAGGTATAGCAAACCGCAATTTTCCTAAACGAAAAACAATTGTCAACTCAAACAAGACAAAATCTAGTTGTTCTTCGTTGCAGGGTTTTATTGTATACTATATATTACCAGGTAGGACATCTGATTGGACATCTATATCCATTGCTGATTGTTCCACGGATGACGACAGTGGTTCCATATGAGGTGCCATTCCCGCCAAAATTAAGCACTGTACAATTTATAAAATGCAGCCTACAACTTCATAAAATGCAGCTGCAATTTATAAAATGCAGCCTACAATTTTATAAAATGCAGCTACAATTTATAAAATGCAGCGTACAACTTTATAAAATGCAGCCTACAATTTTATAAAATGCAGCCTACAATTTTATAAAATGTAGCTACAATTTATAAAATGCAGCCTACAACTTTATAAAATGCAGCCTACAATTTTATAAAATGCAGCCACAAACCACTGGAATTGTTAAAGCATTGTAAGCAGTAAATTATGAGATGAGGATTAGGATCTTAGGATTAGGATTTACTGCTTACAATGCTTTAACAATGCATTGTAAGCAGTAAATTATTGGATTGTAATCAACCCCAAAACAACAAAGATCCTAACCCTAACCCCCTAATTAAGGCAGCATTTTATAAAGTTGTAGGCTGTATTTTATAAATTGTAGCTGCATTTTATAAAATTGTAGGCTGCATTTTATAAAGTTGTAGGCTGCATTTTATAAATTGTAGCTGCATTTTATAAAATTGTAGGCTGCATTTTATAAATTGCAGCTGCATTTTATAGAGTTGTAGGCTGCATTTTATAAATTGAAGAGTGCTTAATTTTGGCGGGAATGGCACCTCATAGTTCCACAGATGACGTTGATGGCTGTTCGAGCTGTGGATTTTCTAAAATGCCTTCTTCTTCCACTTCTTCCATAACTAATTAAGAAAAGAACTGATGAGGCTGCCATACTTTCTTAAGCAATTTCATCACAAAGCGGTACACGTGATGGCATGCCTCTATTTTTTACCCTCACAGAACAATTTAGTACATTATTTACACTTTGAATTTGAAAATAAGAAAGTACAGTAGCTAATACTCTACTCTGCCATGCTCTGTTTTTGTTACAATAATTACCAGATATTTAAGCAATACCACAAAAACATTAAAAAGGAACATATTAAGGTCTATTGGTTAACCATGAGTGTGCCAGGGTAGTGTTTATTTTCTAAATGGATATTTCAAGAAATGTATCTCCCTGAAATATGAATTAAAAAAATCGTATTCTTTCTGGCCTCCAAACCTTTGATTTAAACAATTTGTACACCCCGTCCCCCCCCCCCCCTCCCTCCCCCCCCCCCCCCCCCCCCCCACACACACAGTACACAATACCTTAGTATCAGGCCACCTGCACAGGGTTTCCCCCTGAAAAATTTAACTTCATCCGGTGTTTGTAAAATAACGAATTCAAGTAGGTGCACCAGGGCTTATTGTGCTTTAATGGGTTAAAGGAGCACCAGTAAAACCAACACCTAGGTCTTAGTTGATGCAATGTTAATACAGGTCATAGATGTAAACGTAGGTCTAAGTTATTAGGTAATTTATGTAAAGCGCTTTAGAATGTACATATATTCGTAGATTTAGTGCTATATAAATGCATTATCATTATCATATTTATCTAAAAAAATGCATACCATGTAGACTTTCACCTTGAGTTTCCTCCTGCAAAAATACACATTACTTAATTATTAGTTAATATATAACTACAATTCTACAAACCTAATAATAAATGAACTCATAAAATATGTCAAATTGTACAGTACAATTATCTTTTTTTTTAATAGTTTTATCCATTTAGTTTTTGACATGTAGTGCAGTGTTTCTTATTTTATTCATTTAATATTTCATGAATGCCAAAACCAAACTACTTAAACAAATCAAGCTTATTCAAGACCTGGTTGTAATAAGCATGGCATGCTTGAAGCTCTTGAAGTGACGACCAATTAAAGCTCTTGTATTTGCCTTACTTTACATGCTTTTAGACAAAGCTTTCAAACAATCCCCAGGTACAGTGCGAGGTCCTCCCCCGGAGAAGCCGATGACACACACATAAAGGATATCAACTCTTTTCAACCCTTTACAAAAGTAGAGATCTTTATCTCATCTTGTTGAAATCTACCAAGAAGTAATCATACCTGTGGTGCTACTTTCGTAGATGCTTCCATTATTTGTTTATTTGGCCTAATATAAACTGGCTTATTCTGAAAGAGGCGTTGCAGAATAATACCATCGATGCCGTGCTGCCCAGGTGCCAAAGCTGGTGGAACCAATGAGGTATGCATGGACATCAGTATTTCGATGTCCACACCTAAGTAAATAAATGGCGAGGACACTGGGGATTCGAGGGAGGGGTCAAAAATTTGCATTGGAAATTTCGAGGGGAAGGGGCCTGGTTAAAATATAAAACTCCAAGAGGTGTATGACAACAATTGTGAGAATTGAGGGGGTGCACTGCCCGAAACAGGCTGGAATCCCAGGGGACCCATTGGTAATGGCACTTTTGCAGTAGCATTTACGTTTTTAAAAAAACGTTTGTCATACTTTGGTGTCTTTTTATACTACTGAGTTGATTATTTCATGAATCACAAGGTCGGTGAGAGGGGGTGCAAAATGCCCGGGACCTTGCAAGGGGCCCGGCCACATCGCCACGTCAATCACTTGTGACTGGTGTATTCTGCAGACCAATGAAATGTTGCAACCATTATGCGTACCTACCGGTAACACGAAGTACCCGTTCATCTCAACACTGTTCCCCAATTCCGCTGGCTAAAAGCATTTATTATACATTCAAACTTCATTCTCGTTTCTTATCGGTCAACATACTCCAGTGAATTCTCAATCTCTGGCAGGTGCGACCTCATTTCTGTTGAATACTGTGAATTATTGCACGTAGGTGTCCAAAACAAAAATTATTGAACGCTGATGACGTCACTAGGACCAACCGCGCGAAAATTACAAAATAAAAAAATAGGTACGCAACGCGTTCACGTGTCTGATGACATGAGACATGCAGCTTAAAATATGAACTACAAAAATAGAAACACGATTATTGTAAATACAATATATTATCGAGATAACAGCGTGTTATATATTATCAAGGCTACTAGCTACATTGCAATTACTTTACAGAATATCCGTGCATGTTGATCCAAACACGCGGGATGTTGCGAGATTTGAGAAAAGCATAAAAACTTAGATTAGATTTTGGTTGAATATCCAGATTTTAGTTGAATATCCAGATTTTGGTTGAAGTAGTATAGAAAGTGGGGCTACCAGCGCATTTTTCCATTTTTTCATGCTTCGCAATCAAAATTGAAAAAGTTCGCTGTTAACCCCACTTTCGAGACTACTAAAACGATACGAAATAAAATTCGTTAAACAAGACAAAATAAAATTCGTTAAGTGAAACAAAATAAATTAGACTCGAAAACCACCACGCGTTTCAGGAGTAGTTTTTCAAGCACTAGCGCGTAGAAGCTGCAACTCTATTTTGCAACTGGCCATCCTTTTCCCAAGTACAGAATGTTTAAACTCCTCGTCTATTTCCTTACGTTCTAAGCTACTCTTAGCGAATAGTTGTCGTTTGAGCTTTCTAATCTGATAGGTGAATAACAAATGTTTGTTGAGTCTCGCTATCTTTTCCTCTACTGATTCCAAACGTTCTACGCTACTCTCCATGGCTCCAGTGCTCATTACTGTGTATGAGCGCTGGAGCCTTGGAGAGTAGTGTAGGACACGGCGATACAAGGACGGTTTTCCAGAAGTCATATCCATTAGGAATCTACACGATTTGGAATAGTGTGTGGTTTAGCCGTGTGGACCTACGTTCGCTAACCAAAATTTGATTCACTTAAATACTATAAAATGAGTGTATAACTTACTATGGGTGTGGTGGCTTGCGGGGTTAATCGTTGTGCACACTCACTAAGGGCGTTCGAATCACGAGTTGGACTTGTTTTCCCAGTCCATTACACTTATCCATGCGAGTGACACAGCTGTGTCGTTTGTTACGCAATCTAAGACAATGTATCCGGAAAAAGTGACACAGCTGTGTCGTTTGTCACACATTCCGTCTTGAAGAACATAGTAGTGTGATACATCGTCTTCGACTCGCTTCCGCTAATATTGTAATTAGATAGCACTGTCTCCTTCATTCAGGGGTTCCCCCTCGGGGATTTCCCCTCTAGACATATGGCTAAACACGTGTTTACTAGTTGTTAGTCCACCCGATAACAACCCTAAACAAGGGAGGTAGGGGGATACGTATGATATGAACTTCTCTACATCTCTTTTAAGTAGTTGATCAGTGATCAACTCTTTTTCTAGCTTTTCAGGTGATTCAATAGCGTTGAACCCTCCTAACGCGTGGGCGAACTTGCTTATTAAAAGGTCACAGAGAAACACGTTCGCTTTCTCCATTCTTTTTACCTCCCATTCTTCGTAGATCTTGTTGATGACTTTATCTGAAGCCTTTTTGAGATAAGTGGTGGATTTATCTATCTCACCATCCTCTGAGAGTCTTCTTAGTTCGTCTCGTTTCTTGTCTACGTCAGTTTGTGGAGTGTCGTCGGCTTGTGGTATGTTGGTTTGCGACTCATCGATCACTTCCTGTTCTGCTTCTCGTATGTCTTCAATTAGTTCATCAATTGTATCAGTATTTTTTGTCTTGCGTTTTGGCATGCCCTATACTATACGATGTGTTTTGTTTTTGCGGAATGACTATTTCGTACGAGTACGGGTGTCTTAGAAATATCTCCAATCTTGCGTACTCGTTGTCTTTCAACTGTTTTATTATTTTCTGAATCTCCACTTTATCAACTCCGTTGAGATAATCGTCTACGATAATTTTCATATCGTTTCTGTTAGGGTTGTAGAATGTTACTAACTTTGAGATGTTTTCGCGGTATGGTTTACTAATTGAGGTTAGTTGTTGTGTTATGACTATTGTGGATAGGTTGTAGTGTCTAGCGCTAAAGGCTAGTTTAACTAGTTCGCTTGTTCTGTTTTTAACATCCTGCCCACTAGCACAATCATCTAATATTATTAGTGAGTTGGTGCCTTTATAAATGTCAGTCACGTATTTGAGAATTACGTCGACCTTGTCCTGCTCACACTGTATAGCTATGAAGTCTGGATCTCTCAAGTATTTCCACTCTGTGTACGTTTTGTTCCATTCAAATGTTGGACACATAAGAATGATGAAATCGAAGTGATTCATGTAGTCTTTCTCTATCATATCCAAGAGGTGGTACGTTTTACCACAGGCTGTCATACCAACAATTAGCATGTTGAAAGGTGTTTTCATATAGAATACTATATGTTTAGTACTGGATTGATTGTAGATCATTGTTGATGAGGTTTACAAGACCGTCGGAGAGTACGAATATTCTACACATGACGTTCGCTACTGTGGCTTCTTTAGTGATTTCCATCAGTATTCCTGACTGGGTGTTCACGATCTTCTTTCCAGTTGCAACCTTATCGTTGTCTTCGATAGACCTAAGGTCAACGACCAAAGCGAAACCGTCTTTGTAAAACTTTTGGACAGTCATATGGTCATAGTTTAGTTGTCCAAATAGTCTTTTCGCTTCTCCCCATAGTCTTGATTTAGGTATTCCTTGACTGTATACCATATTTGGCACGCCTTCTATGGTGAGTTTGACTGACTCTATGTTTGGGTAGACGAAGTCTTCACTATCAGTTCTTGTTTTATTTGTGAAGAGTAGAACGACAGCTTTCATAGATTTTCTCGGCAGGTTAATATTCTCGTTTACGAGTGTGATTCCTTTATCCCACTCCACAGTCTTCATCAGTGTGACGTGTTCGTATGATAGAGACCTACCGGACGCGTATAGAGATGACACTTCGTCAGCAATCTCTTGACTCTCGATAGTTTCGTACTCTAACTCGAGATTCTCTAACGTATAGCCAGCCACGGCTGATCCAGATTGAGCCACCATAATATCAGACGCTTTAGGGAGTGTGATTATATACCTGAAATTGTTGTTCATGTTGTATGGTGCGTATAGACCATGATCTTCTAGAATCTTGTCTATTTGAATCTTTTGTTTAGTGTCATGGACGGAGAACATCAGACCATCACTAACTTTTTGTGTGTCTCCACTGGCTGCACCACTGTCGTCCTTCGAGATTAACTTTCGAAGGTTCTCGTTTGCTATACCATATTCGACCATCTGGTCTCGCTCACTGCTAGATTTCCAGAGGTCTTTATACGTACCGATTACGCTCTCACCACTGTTGTCGTACACAGTCTCACCTGCTAGTTTTACCACCAGTCTCTCGAGTAGTAGTCTCGAGAGGTTGTTAAGAAACCATGATTTCGCGTTCGAACTCTTAAAGTCGAATAGAAGATGGAGACTAGAGGGTACCAAACAAGTGTTACCCTTTGTTTTGGGGATGTCGATGTACAACTCTTCCCCTGGATTGGCTTTGTTGGGGTTTAGTGTTACAACGTGACGGGTTCTTGCGCCTTTAATAGAAGATATTCCGCGACGTCTATATCCAGGAAGCAACTCTCTCTCATTAGTGTTCATACTATACTATAACACATGTTTTATTTCCTCTGTTTGTACTGATCGTAGACGAACCAAGCTAGTGCTATCGCTAGGATCCATAAATTAGATGCTAACCAAGATATACCTGCAGATCCCCACTTCAGCGCAGTCGCCACCACGTTTAGCAGTCCAGCTAGTAGAGGACCAGCCTTTGTGGCTAGATTAGTTATAGCTTTTCCTAATTTCCCAAGTGCTTGACCACCTTTGAAGACAACACTTCTAGCGGATATTATGATTGTAGTGATAAAAGAGGCTATGGTTATTCCCATAGCTGAAGCACCCAACCAGTTTTCCTTAAACCACTCCTTTATTTTTTGTAACCGAGTGATGTCCTCTTCTTGTTCTTCTCTAACAGTCTCTAGTTCCAATTGGTGTAAGGTTCGAACCTTAGCTATCTCGAGACCTGTCAATCGCTCATACAATTCTGCCCTCTTTACGGGACTGTGTTCCTCTCTATTCATATCGTCTGCAGTCTTGTCAATAGCGTCCTGAAAATGGTCGGCTTGTGCTTTTAGAAATAGTGGTCTAGTGTCTGGATCGATTGTATCACTTGGATTTAGAGCACCTTTTAACTCACGATTTTCTTCTTCTGTTAAACCAAACACGTTATCGTAGTTCACTTCTGTTCTAATTACTGGGAAGTCACTTGAAACTGTGGTGTCTTCGTTTTCTGTAACGTCAGTTGTGGTGTTTCCTGTAACGTTAGTTGAGGTGCCAGGGATTTGTTCAACTAACTGCTTGAACTGCTCAATCGCACTTTTACTTCTACTGTCTTTACTGTAGATCAAACCATTTTTTCCAGGTTTTAGAATTAGTCTAGGTTTCAAATACTCACCGTCTTCGTTTATCGGTTTGAAAAGAATAGAACCTGAGGGTGTCACGTACGACCTATTAACTATATTCCTTGACATATCATCATTACTGAGTTTCTTGTTATAAAGTTTACGTATTTTCAAACCTATTAGATCAGTTCTTTTTATACCATTTCTTACCAACTTTTTGTTGAGTTCGTTTAGTTCTTTCAGTCTTCTTTCGATTTCGATAGCGTCTTCGAAAGCTAAATCAAAACTCTCATCGTGGACGTCACCATATGTTACCGTATCATCAAACACTACTGCTGAGGCATTAGTGGTGGTTCCTTTACTAGTTATTAACACTGTTCCGTCGTCATTGTCTACGAACGACGTCTCCGCATGTCTGATTCTGTCTTGTACTCTGAGATCTATAACTCTAGTCTCTAACTCATGTTTCACCCTGGTGATTCTGCTATGTATGTCACTAAGATCTTGCGTTATCCCATATTCCTCGACTACATCATTGAGTCGGTTGAGTTCGCTTTTTAACTGTTCGTCCGTATACTTCTCAAAATCATTACGATCTTGCATTTCGATTTCATCGAACCCTCCTTCAGCCATTATATATTACTCAATGTTTTGAATATCAATCTCTGGTATCCATGAGTTGTGTTTACTATCATAACCAAGCCACTTAACTAAAACCATCTTTTTACCCTTAACCTTCTTTCTCTTCACTATCTTCTCAACTTTATATACATCGTCTTTTTTATCAACAGCTGACAACTCTTCCTCATAAAACTTACCGATGATGAGTTCCCCCTCGTGGTCCTCTATCTCGTACACGGTAGGGTCACCACGTATGACCTTTGACACTTTAAATAGCTCCTCGGTGAAGTTAGCCTCGTACCCCTTCGCGAATATGCTTTTGTACTTTGATATCCTGACTGTCTCACCTACTTTGAATTTTGGTAGTGGGTAGTCACCGAAATGGTGTCCAAACAATGTCGTCCATACTTCGTTTTCGTTTTTCTTACTAACGTCTTTAGGTTTCATTAGAATAGTACTGTGTTTGGTATTGTTGTAATTCTCAACGAGCTGGTCTAAAATGTCTATCCACTTGTACGTTCCTTTACTATAGAAGTACTTCCACATAGACGTCTTGAGTGTTCTGTTAAATCGTTCCACGACTGCTGCCTTTTTATCAGAGTTCGTGCTGAAGTACTTCACGTTGTGTTTATCCAACAGATCCTTCACACCAACGTTGTAGAATTCCTTACCGTCGTCAAACTGAACCAGCTTTGGATACTCACCAAATCTAACCTTAGCCTTCTCCAGTAACTTTGCGACAGCCTTAGTCATGTTTTCTGTGTCTTTCCTGTAGACAGGTATGGTAAAGGCATACCTACTAAGGATCTCAGTGGCTGTTAGTATCCAGTAGTACCCATTGTTCTTGTGCTTGTACTTACCCATATCGACCAAGTCCATCTGTATCTGCTCACCAAGATAGTCAACAAACGTTTGTCTAAACTTGTGTTTCTTAACAACTGGTTTGTACCTGGTGTACGTGTCTTGAGATTTTAGCCAATCCTTTATCTTTGCCCTACTAACACTTAGTCCATCTTCCAACGCTCTTTGGTACAGTCTCTCAGCAGACTGGTAACCAGTTGATGGGTTGTAGTAAATATCTCTTAGTTCTTGCTCCATATACACTACATGATATGTAAATCTAACAGCACCTTACCAACGTTAACACTGTTATCGTCCTGATCTGTTATCTTGAACTCTAGTTGGTTGATGACTCCTTTGTTTATTGGGATTTTCGACCCAACACCAAAATGTTGTACAGAACCCTTTAATGTCTGTGTGCTAGTTATTGGCAGTACTGCGATACAATCACTTTTGCTACCATTAACTATGTTATTAGATCTGTCCACGATACTAGACGTTACTTGTATGTATTTCAGTCCTCTGTTAACGTTAACAACGTTGGGACTGGTTTTTGTGGTGGCTATTGTAGTGGTTTCGTCAAACCCTAAAAGTTGTCCAAATTTAAACAGTTCTATTTGTTGATCAGTTGTTATCGTACACGTCGAGTCATATCTGTTAGCTACTAGCTTGACGTCTCCTAACTCTTTCAAGTCGTCGGCGATCATTTTAAAGGTGTGGTACCCAGGACTAAAAATGTGGTCACTACTGTCGTAAGTTATCTTGTTGTTATCTGTGGTTACGTTAACGTAATCCCAAAAGATGGTTGCCTCCTTCACTAGTAAGTGAGGGTCTAAGTTAGTTGCTAGAGTTGACTCTGGTAGGTCTACAGTTTTCGTTGAACCACTAATCAATACTACCACTCTCATATAACGTACGGTATGTTATGATGGATGCTTTCAAAAGAAAGTATCCTTATGCTGACAAGAATAGGTTTTTTCTTGACGTTGACGACAATATGCATATGCATATATTCTTCGTGACGAAAACTAATATTGGTGACGTTAGTGTAGACTCGAGTAGGTTTAAGAGTAATCCAGAGTACACTAAGTATCTAACGATAAACAAACCAATGATAGTTAACCAGAAAGAGATAGCTAACGCTGTACGTGTGGCTAAGATGAATCTAGTGAAAAAGTACCCTCACATCACTTTGAGCAAGTTCGAGTTCGATCCAACTGACTCACAAGATGGTGAGGTTAATGGCGTTGACATATATTTTAGAAACAACGACATCATAAGCACTAACATAACTAGTGATACCTTCAAAAACGACAAGAGTATGTGGGTTTGGTTACACAACAACAAGTCTCCAAAAGGTCACGACGACAAGTTTCCAGAAATATGGCTATCTGGTGGAACTATCCAACCATTATCAAAAGGTCGCAAGAACCACTGGGGACTTTGGGATGGCTATCCAACGGAAAAACGTATTGAACTACCCAGTGAATAACTTTAGAGTATTCGTTAATCGAAAGAGCTACTTTCTCTCAAAGCTACCAATATTACAAATCACCACTTCAAAGACAAAGTCAAAGTGGGACGACAACGAGAGCTACTATAGAGTCGTGTTTGCAACATATTGTGCAAGTTTCTGTTGTGGAGTGTCGTTACAACACTTATCACCCTCACAAGAAGTTCACCCTGTTATCACAAGTGTGATGAGGTTCCATCTGTACTTTACCATCAGAAGACTTCTCAGAAGGATGGAAGGTGGTGAGAGTATGAGATCGATAAGTAGAGAGTTCGATGCTGGAGAATTGTATGGTAAGACAGACAAGATTCCTAAAAAACATTACTACCAGGGTAAAGTCCTTGCTGATGGTACGACAGGTGAGGAGAGAGTCTTCACGATTAACGACGTTAAGAACGACTACAAACGATACGTTCCTCTGGTGTCGAATGGTTTCACCAACATTGGGAGACAATACCTAAACCAGTCTATAGAAGCCTTTGTTTACTCCACACTTGGTGCACAAGCGAGGACACGTGTGTCAGTCGTTGGTGATTCAGCAGGTAGTCTAGAGACTCAACAAGAGTTCCGCAAGTTGGTGGAGGACAGTGTTATAAACTACGACGTTTCAACGTGGATTCTCAACATGAACAAGTCGATTAAAGACACTAACGTTGTCCAAAACCTTGCACTGTCACCGTCTACGTGGTTAATGCCGAGTAACGTTGTAATCCTCAAGAACAAAATCGCTGGGTACAACAACCTATTGAAGACTGCCACGCAGAGTATGAAGTTTGGAGTAAACAGTGGGTTAAACTACACGGAAACGACAGAGGTCAAGAAAGTACACCAAGAAGGTGGAGAGCATCTGGAGACACTCGATAAACCAAAGGTGACACACCGTCTGACATCAAACGTGACACATCAGGAGACACTCGACAAACCAAAGGTGACACACCGTCTGGAGGCATCAAAGGCGTCACCAGGTGACAACACTACAGAGTTGGGGCTAGTTCTAGTGGTTTCTGCTGTGTCTGGCTATTTAGTGAGCAAATATGTGTTATAACATAATGAGTCTAAGCTATGGGTTTGAGGACAGAGACTACGAGAGTGACAAAATACTAAGAAGAGCGAAGAGACATCTAGACAGTGACCCTAAATTAAGCGTGAGCGGTGGGAGGATGTCTGGAGATATAGACATGGCGCTAAAGACACTAAAAAACATAGCAGATCCAGTTGACGATTTGGATGCTATCAGTAAAAAAGTATTAGAGTTAGTATATTTACCACAATACTTTAAGACGCAGTCCTATAACGTCCTATTTGATTTTGACACCACGAGACACGCCGCAAGCGTGGTACTCCACATCCATACAAACAAAGTGAAAGCCATTGGAGACGTGTTAGTACAAAACGACCCAACGTACGGTCCTGTTATTGATACTAACAATGGTCGCAGATTCCTGGCTCCTATACTCTGGACTCCTTTCCCACTTGAAGTTGGGATGCACTTTAACTGTCCACGTATGCAATACTGTGATATATCCATTTTTGTGGTAGTGAGGTTAGCTAATAGGGTATCTACGACAGATTGGGAGACGATTGTGTCAAACGACGACGGATCGCATGACAAATACATAGGGTACAAAGGAGGTAAGACTGACAAACTGTCGTATGGTGGTGGCGATCCAGTAAAGGAGTACACATGCACAATCCCAAATAACATCGACACCACTGAGACACATATGATATCAATACATTGGCAGATGGATAACTCCCATGTTAGGGTCAACAACATAAAGTCAGCAGACTCAGACTTCACAGCTAACTACAGAGAGATAGGATCTCCTTATGGAACTATATTTGGAACACATCGACCAGAATTGCTAATCGCACCCTACAAATACCCATCTTTGATAGAGTTTTACGGTATTAAAATCATCTCTGGTTATATGACAAACCGAGACATAATATTAGTTGGTAGAGATATGATGAAGGAATATGATGTGAGCTAAGATATATGAGGAAGAAGTCAGTTGTTGTTTTCAATCACATATCAAAGGATATGTCAGAGGAAGAGGTTCTAGAGCTCAAACGCTTGTACGCGTACTACCACAAACTAGAAGCCTGTTACAAATGGAAATACAAGAGGTTGAAGAAAATTAAACTATCGTTAAACATGACTAGCATAGGGTTAACAACAGTAGGGATTATAGCTGGATCGATAACCGCTAACCCTCTAATCATTGCTTGTATTAGTGGTCCTGGTGTGGTCATCCAAGGCTACTTGGCTAAATCCAATCTGACGAGTAGAGTGGAGCATTGTAAGTTTGCACACACTAGCTATAAAAAAGATACTGACACAACTAAGATCGTATCTTAGAGGTCTTCCTTACAACGAGTCAATGTTCCTCTCAGACGTTAAAGTGTTGGACGATAATGTGACTGACTTATGCCCACCAATTAATGGAATGGTGAAAAGGTACAATAAAATATATGACGAGACACAAGGGGGGTCCGATTCAGACCCCCTTTAAACACGGAGTCAGCTATTCTTAAAAAATAACTGCTACTTTGAAGACGACAATTAAGATGTCCTAATAACATGTAAATATTAGTAAAATATTAAGACACTACATGTGACCCCCTACTGATAGTATGTTTGTGATAGATAGAAGGGTCACTTTGACCAAGGTCCCAAAACGGGGGGTTGGTCAGATCACGCGTTTGCACTATTAAGTGGTTACTTTCCTAAAATGACTACTATTTAAACATAAAAATAAAACATGTGGTATATTATAGGTGATGAGTCTCACTAAAATATTCAGAAATAACGACATGTCTGTCACTGCTATAAAAGATGGAGATAATATTTGGTTCTATGGAAAAGAGGTAGCTGAAATCTTAGGATATAAGAGATCATATAAGGCTATAACAGACCACGTGGCAGACGATGAGAAAATAAAGGTCCAAGTATCAAGGTCATATTTTGGAACCTTGGTCAAAAGTATGGTTTGGCAAATAAATGAGAGTGGTTTGTATAGACTAATATTCTCATCTAAGTTAGAGTCAGCTGAGACTTTTAGGAAATGGGTATTCACAGAAGTCCTACCATCTATTAGAAAGACGGGTCAGTACACACAACATAACCAACTATCGATTATGAATGAGACAGATTTACACTACGACATTGTGAAGTACATTAGAGATTACCACCCAACAATAGTCATCCCAGGGTTGGGAGAGTACCAAGACACATCTACTAAAAGAATAGATGGATGGAAGAAGGGTTACAGTGGTGGACAACCAGATTTGATAGTTCCACAACTACACAAGAGATACAATGGTTTTGCTATAGAGTTCAAAACACCGAAAGGTAATGGGGTTATTAGGAATAACCAGGTGAGGATATTAAGGAGACTAAGATCACAAGGGTACAACACGTTACTATCCTCAGACCAACATGAGATAATACATTTCATAGAAACATATATGAGAGACTCCAGAGTTCTATGTGAGTACTGCAACAGGAGATTTTAAGAGTGAAACCACACTGTCTAATCACCAAAGATACTTTCATCGAATACTCTATCTATGAGATAATCTGTGAGATGACTGTGAGGTCATCTATAACAAGACACCACATATAGTATAGATGACTGACAGTGAGTCCGTACCTATTATAACGTCGACAACAAGGACCAAAGACCCTAAGAGAGTAGAGGCAGGCAAACGCTTGGCTGCCATATCTAAAGCAGCTAAAGAGAGGAAGATGAGAGAGAGAGTGATAAGTGAGGACGATAGTTTTAACTATGGATACATCATAGGCACTATAGGAGTGGTAATAGCCGCTGGTTCACTATATTACACGATTAGTCAAGACAAACAAGTAGTGACTGAAGAGCCTAAGAACGTCGTTATAAAACCACCACGTAAACTCGACAGCTTCGATTAAAACATATCGTATAATATATGGCATCAATAGACAGAAAAGAACTGATGAACGAGCTATACGACGCAGCCCTCGTGACTGCTGGAGCCGTAGCTGTATCCATGGCATCAAAGAAAGTACTAAAAGAACCGTTAGGCACCCCTGAATCAGTGAAGGGCACCCTCAAGCTAGCGACTGCTGTAGGTGTCTCAACGCTACTCGTTAAGTGGGCACAGAGTAAGAAATACTTACCTATTGACCCGTTCTCAAAATAATCTAACGTAATACATAATGGCTAGCTTGGTAGCAGGTGGGTTGTTCAACGCTATAGCATTCGCAGGAGCTGGATTTCTATTCAGTAAGCTAAACCATACCGGCTACGAGGTAGAGATAAAGAGACACAACAAAGCATTGGAGAGTCTTGCAAGAGCGAAAGAAAAGTTCTACGAGAACGAAATTCGTCAGAGAGACAAAATTCAGGAATTGAGACAACAACTGTCAGATGCTAACGCAGATATAAACGACACTAACCACGCTCTGGACCAACTAAGACAAGTACTGACGATACAGTATGGTGGGAAGACATTTAGTAAAGAGCCTGAGTTGTCAGACTATTACAAACCATCAGATGAGATGAAAGAATACCAAACGGTATTCGTTGGAGTTGTTGGGATACCCATCGGTTACTTAATATATAGAGTAGTATAATGAGCACTACTTTGAAGGAGATGGCTATGGAATTTAATAAAAAGCATGACTCGACAGAGACACTACAAACTCGTCAGATAGAAAAGTTGGAACAACTACTATCAGACGCTCTAAAACAGGTCGCAACAATAAAATGTGAGTGGGAGACACTCAACCACAAAGTTACTACACTATAGTCTAAAGGTATATATAGTATAGTAACTTAGATGGTTGACGAACGTACAATGAGAATGTTCTACGCTGGGTATACATTGGATGAGATTGCATCAAAAAAGTGGAGTGGTACTACACTAGGGTACACATTGGACGAGATCAAGAATGGAATTAAGGACGCAAGACCAAAAAAGTGGTACGACACCACATACTGTTACGAGTGTAGTAACCACAGAACCCTAATCGAAGATGGTGTATTTAGTTGTAACAAGTGTGGAGAGACTACCTACGGACGTGTGAGGAACTTTGTACCTAACATTTGGATGTACAAGAAATCGGCTCATAGTTACAGTAAGTGGTTAGGGAGAATGTTGACTAGTAAAAGACTAGTTAACGAGAGTGACATACCAACAGTGGTCTGTGATTTTATAGAGATAATATGGTCTCTTAAAAGAAACAAACTGATTGTCAAGAACGTATCGAAATATATTTTCTATGTCGTAAGAATATGCTCTAGAAAAGGTATAGAGTTGAGAGGTAGTCTTAACGACCTCAAACCTGGTAAGGTCAAGGCACGATTCGAGTATAACCTGTATAGTGTAGTATACAAGGATCTAGGTTGGGATGGGAGAGGAGACCCATACTACAATGAGTGGGTAAATAAAATATATAGTAATATATAATGGCAAGACCAAGAATTTACGAAACCAAAGAAGAAGCTTTAATAGCAGCCAGAGCGCAAACCAAAGAGTGGATGAGAACTCATAAGTGGGTGTGTGAGACATGCGACCAGTCATACCACGTGACCTCTAAATATAAACACATCAAGACTAGAAAACATTTGAGAAACCTAAGCAGCTAGTTCCGAACTATTTTGTGATGTCCATACGCATAGCTAGATACACCGTCTGGTCGTATGAATCGCTTGTCATCAAAGCAGCTCAATGATATCTTATTTATTTCATAGCTTCCTAGTCGGTGGCTCTTGCTTCGAATAGTTTTAATTATGTGAGACATTTGCTCACCATTTGCCAGGACACTTTTATAGTTGTCATGTCTTATGTTATTTCTCACAACGCTCTTCTTAACACCTTTAGCAGTCTTCCCACCTTTTCCATCCTCTTTCACGTAACTATACATTTTTGACCTTAAACCAACATACTCAACGACAGGGACTCCAAACGTCTCGTCCTTCATTTTACCAATGACCTTCTTGTTAGTTGAGTCGAAGTAGGGAGATGACTTGTCATATCCACTAAAGTCGAACACTTCTTTGTTAGCGTACATGTCTTTGTACACATTCTCCGTCTCGATCTCGTACATTAGGCTATCTGTGTCTGTGAATAGTAGTTTGGCTTTGTTGCCATACTTCTTTTTAATGTTATTGTAGTGGAAGTCATATACCAATGTCTTCGACAGGTCTAGAATACACATACCCACATATGCTGGTCTATTTAGAGTTAGTGTCTCTTTGATCTTGTGAACTGCTACCAAGTTATTGTCAAATATCTTACTGCTCACAAAGGTTGGTTTTGACGTTAGTTTCTTCAGTTTTTTCTTGTCTGTTACCAACTCCACATTCACACGCTTTCGTAGATTCTCCATAGTCTTTCCAAATACACTATTGTTCATAAGTTTGAAAAAGTCTTTCTCAAAGTCATTCTTTGCTTTGGTTCTCTTGTCCGTGTTAAAGTCAATATATTGCTTAAGCCATGGTGACTGATCGAATTGAAGTACTCTATGTACCTTCTTAACATTCATTCCCAAACTCATATATAATTGTAGGTTTCTATAATGAACTACGTACTTAGTCTTGTCGTTTAGGTTAGGTACAAGTTTTGCAACCTCTCCCACAGATATCTTAAACTTATCTTGGATTGTCTTACAATAGTTTGACAACATATCACTACTCACTTTCATCCTCTCAGGAGCTAAAGGATAGTCGTTATGTATATCATGCAAACCCTCTGGATACTCTAAATCAACCTCAAGTATCAACCCTTTGTCTGATTCGTTGTTATACTTGTCTAGGTCATTCACGTCAAAACCCTCGACCCACTCAAACCCACCAGTCGGTAGATACTGAGACATAGCCCAACCATAAAGGTTATTAGCATCTAGATATAATATGTATTTCGATGACTCGCTACTATCGTAGTCCTTCATATATTTGTTATTGGCCTTACCATATCTATGTGTAATACAAGAGACACCACCTCGCATTCCTTTCTCAATAAACTGAAACATATCAATGTTAGTCATCAACGTTAGTTCCACTCCCGTCATCTTTAGAGCAGCGTCCCACGATAGTCCAGGTGACGTGAAGTAATGACAAGGATCTAGTTGATAGTACTGCTTACACGTCCTTCTGAAGTTCTCGAACACGTCAGCCAGTAGTAATACATCAGACTTTAGGTATAGGTCGTGGTACCCACCCATACTCTCCACACCCATTGTCTCCCACACTTCTTGAGCGTGCTCATAGTCTGTGTCTGACACATGCTCATCGTTTAGGATGCTGTAGAAACTCTCCTTTGGTGGTAACTCAAGTTCGTTAAACTTGTCGAAACTATCCATATAGTCATATGGGTACACACCTTTTCGTGACACCAACTCTAACTCCTTACCTTGAAACAGTTCAGACGTGTACTTGAGACAGTCCTTTGGTAGGTTGTTCACTAGGTCGGCTAGACTAGAGCTCATGAATTGAAAACTATCTAGAAACACTAGATGTTTACCTAACATGAATGCCATATATTTCTCCATATTATTTGGTATGACATTGATTTTCAGACCTATCTTACCTATCTCTTGCATTATGAAGTGGCTGTCGTACCCTCTTAGATTATGAAATATGACAGGTATCTTATCAGTCAGTCTATAGTTCCTATTACATAACTGATGTGCTGAACCTCTATATTTACCAGTGACATGACAATGATCTCTAACTCTCACGTCTTTACGCCTATACTCCCCACCACAAATATGACACTTAGTCGCTTCCTTGAAGTTAACCTTATCAGCCGTGGTCATCACCATGTCCTTATTAAAATGTTCCTTTCTAACTTTCTTGCAGTATTTAACCTCCTCTAACATCTTTTTCATGAACTTCTTAACTGCTTTCTGACCTCGAAACATCTCTACTGGTTTACTATATTTATCATCGTAACAGCACACTACTTTGTATCCATACCCACAGTCCGTGTGTCTTTGGTACTCGCTAGTGTACGATCCTGTGAGTGGTGTAACGTTGTCGACCTTCTCTGTGATAGCCTCGAAGTCTGCGTATATTACAAACGGTACTTCTAATTGTTTGTGGTAATTTACGTACTCAAGAATGCTATCTTCTTCGACTGGCATCTTGATCGCTTGCTTACCATTTACCACCATACAAACCTCCTTGTGATTCTCTAGAATCTCATTGGTAGTAAAACACTGAAGACAGTACCTACAGAAATTCTTGCGACATTTATGATTAGACTGACCGCACATAAACCTACCAAAGTCTTTGATGTACACGTAGTGTCGTTTAGCATCATTCGTTATTAGCAGCAGGTCCATATGATCCTCACACTTCTCCTCAGAAACGTAGATAGGGAATGGCTGCTTGTCCTCATACCCAAACACGCTGATGCTAATATCATTCTGCCTCTCTATCTTTTTGTACTGTTTCGTATCCACTGGAAATCTCACTCCTTCATAATTGACAGAACCTACGTTCTTCTTGTGCTTCGACACTCTTTGCGGATCCTTTCCTACAGGACATTTGTGTAACACGTGACACCACATGAAACACTTGTCATCTTCATTCTTTATATTAATCAAACCTTTCGACGCGTTCCTCAACTCCTCTGGTAGCTCAATATAACTCGATCCTTTAAGAGGTTTATACACTACCACATTAATATAGTGATCACTAACACTGTCCACAACCCACCCAGACCCTTCTGACAACCACACAGCTATACGATTTACTATCTCCTCACTAGCTTGTCTTGTAGTCCCACTAATATCAACACTACTAGTCACTGTCTTGACTACACTGTTGAAGAAGGCTGTTTTAAACACAGACTCTCCGTTACCAATTTGTTTCTCTAGAGTCACTTTCAGTGTCTCGGAAAACTTTAAACCTTTCAGTCTCTCTAACTCTTTCTGTAAAGCCAAGCCCACTACTTCTCTAGTCTTGACTAGTTGTTTTAGTGGATCCTTATTGTCGATCACCTTAACACTATACGACTTGGTGTACCCTTTGAGAGCAACTTTCCTTTGTACTACAGTAGGACGTTTCATCTTAGCAATAAGGTTAGTGATTCTCTTATACTCTCTGTCTGAGACCTCCTGACTTAATCGTGACCTCTTAACATATCGTCTAAGATCGCGTCTAGCCTCTCGAATCTTTCTGACCTCCCTAACTCTGGTGACTCTACTAATAACATTCTCTCTAGACACCCTTCTAATAAGGTCCATCCACTTATACCCTAATGCTTTAGCGTCAGCTAGATAACCAGACATCCTCTTTAGAAAACTCATCTTAACATTCGGCATAACTAAGTTACCAGAACCTATAGCAGGACCACGTGCACCACTACGAGCGACATTACCATCCACAATAGGGTTACGTTTACTCTCAGACATTTTCACACGAGTCGTTTTATTATTTAATATAGCTAAGTCCTTAGACCTTTTCATGCGAGTCGTTTTATTATTTAATATAGTTAAGTCCTTAGACCCTTCCGAATCACGAACCCCACTCAACTCGTGACCTGAAATAAAGTCCATATCAGGATCACGTGTAATATCACTTGACACAGTCTTGCTATGAGCGACATCCTCACCCACAGCGGCCCCACGTCTAGACACCTCACTCTGTAGCCCACTAGCTGACACACGTCTCTGACTCCCCAAACCACGCGACACATCGTCTATTAGTAGTCTCGAAAGTGGGGCTAACGGCGAACTTTTTCCATTTGAATGTCTCAACTTCTCTGGAGAACCAAGCACTTTTTCCGTTTTTGGGTTCCACATATTTACTCGAAAGTTACATGTGGAATCCAAAAACGAAAAAAGTGCTGCGTTCTCCAGAGAAAAAAGTTGAGACATGAAAAATGGAAAAATGCGCCGGTAGCCCCACTTTCTATACTACTGGTTGAATATCCAGATTTTGGTTAATATCCAGGCTTGCGTTTCACGTGTGGACAGAGTCTGCTTTCGCAGACTAGCGTTTCTATAAGTGTGAAGTTATCTCAGAATTTGCTCACTGAATATATAGTCACCCGGTAACAATGGGTGTGGAAACTCAATTGAACGAACTGACTGTTGCCAGTCTTTCTTCAAATATTTAGAAAGAAAAGTGTACTCCGTAGTTCATATATCGATATTCGCCTTTATATAGTTTGAGACAATTTGAATTGCCGTTCATATATAATTTAATAACATTCATAAACATTAAAAATCATTTCAGTTACAACAAAAACCAACCAAAACTTAAAGAATTAGTACGGTTTCGGCCATAAAGATTTACCGCGATACACTGCTCAAGAAACTGGCGAGTAATGAGCTGAATACTAAACAAATTACCTGGAAAACATACTACCGACTTTGTAACAGTAACACCCTCAGAAAATCTTTATAAATTAAAGGAAATTCAACGACCAAACACATGAAACATCGTCACTGCACTGACCGAAATAAAAACGCTTATATAGTACTCATCTTTTGAAAAGAACAACTGTCGTTGTTCTCACTGACCCAGAATTCATTAGTTATCCTTTGTCCTCAGGTTTTCCCATGTACAGTATTAAAATATTTCCTTTGAGCTAAAATCCATTGGTCATTAGCCTTACTGTGATCCAACTTCGAAAGGTTTTTAAAACGACCGGCTTCTGTCAGCCTGTCAAAACTGGTAAACAACTCCAAATATGGAGTTGCCACCTTGGGAGAATTTAGTTTTGCCTTGCGTTTCGCAAAAATTCCTGGCTAGATTATAATGAAACTAACCGAAATTTACTTAATTTTTATCAATTTGTTTTGGTATATGCTAAAACAATTATTCACCTCAGTGTCAGTGAATAGCGGTTGGAAATTTTTAACTCGACGCTTCGCGTCTCGGTAAATATCCACCACTATTCACTTCCACTTCGGTGAATAATTGTTAAATATCATGCTCAGCCTCATCCAATAATTGTTTATTATGCTGTACCGTTACTACCATATACAATAACATTATAAAGGTATGATACTTGCAATTAAGGGATCATTCATACATCATCTCATGGAAATTTAGGGGAGGGGTAGACATGTCAGTCCTGGGGCCCGGGTTTTGCTCTCGCCGGCCTTGATGAATCATCAAAGTGTGAGACAAGTACTGTAATTTCTTTCTTAGTGATTTATGGTAGAAACAGCAGTAAACTTCCCCACTGTTCTGTTCAGTGCAGGTACTGCACCCAAAAATTTAAAAGTTTATGCTATTTAGTTTGATGTCCAAAATGGAAGAATTAAATTCAAACAACACAAAGCTCTGCAAATCTATTCAGTTTTGAAAATAAATGGGCTAATACCTAATTCAAGAACTACAGTACTGTATTACAGTAGTAAATTAGCAACTACGCTATAAAAGTTTCAAACAGTAAGCGGGCGAGGGGTGTTGCGTATAACGTATTTCTAGTAACTGTAGTGGAATGTTGCAGCGGGAACGGCCGCAAGAAAATGTTCCCGCTGGTGCCGAGGTATTTTGTTTAAGGGCACTGTACTAAGGAGTCACGAATGTTTTTATTACGGCGAAAAGATACCAAATGGTTATCGGCTAACGTCTCAGGATTATTTTGTAAAATGTGAAAATTCCGATTGATAATATTTTTAACTTTAAAATTGAAAGGATGAAATGTTAAAACTAAAGTAATTTTGTTGTTTGAAACTTGTTCCAAAGGTGGTTCAAGGCCATCTAAAGGTTGGTAGGGTAACCACGTTGAACAAAAAAACAATTTCCATTGGCATTGCTTTGGCTTGAAAATCTTAGTCGTCGCTACATAAGCGGCGAAGACGCAAGAATTGAGAATAAGGGATGGATTGCTTAGTGTGGTTGGGATGAGAAGATGAAAATAGAAGATAACTATGGGAGTCAGTAGGCTTGTACGAGAACGACGGTCTAAATATCAAGGAACGACACACACTAGGTCTCGCTGATTTCCCACGTGAACATGAACTGCTCTAAAAGGACACGTGAGCATGACGCTGTTCCTAAACAGTCATCGATAAATCTGCCGAAGAAATCAGGCAAGGCTGGGCCCCTGTATTGTTCAAAGATCTGTTTTTCAACATAACCATAGTTATATTTCAAGTATATTTCCGTCACGTTGTAATTTCATCATATACATTTTCAATGGTTGATGTGCTGAGTGTTATCATAACTCCGTTACTATTTCGTCCCTAATTAAACGTGGATGGCCCCAAATTGTGGTAAATTCCCTGGCACATCGGTATGATCTTCGAATAAAACTTCAGTGGTTGCGTGATTACACTCTGAAGCTCTTAATTCCTCTGGGAATCCTATATTTGCTGTCGTATGCAAATCCGAACTCAAAGACGCGAAATTAGCATTTTGGCTTTGCTGGTCGTTGTTGTTTTGATTTTTATCTTCGTCATTTTCTTCATTAGAAATTATGTTTACGGCTACGTGATGTCTGCCTGGGTCTCTTTCGTCAATGTCTATCGTCCTTATGCTTGCTGTGCAATCACGGCACGTTCTTGCATTTTTTCCAACCTTTCCAACCTTTCCAATCTCGTAGGTTTTGGCTCTTAAATTCAAGGTGTCCATATCCTCTCTCGTCCCATATAGTCCAGTCATCGAAGCCATGCTTACGGCAGGTGCACCTCGCGTTGGAGCAATCAGTCGCGCAGTTACACTGGATCATCTTCAGCAAATACTTTTGTGCAGCAGGCAAGTCAGTCGTGACGGAAAGCACTTTACCGCTGCTCAACTTCGTACCCCGGTCTTCAAGTGACATCCTTTCATCTCGGCCCTGCCATTGCTTCACCTGCAGGAACACCCTGAAGCTGTGGTGTCTAGCTGCTGACGACGTTGGGGGCAGGTTCTACGGTTGCACCTGACGACCTATAGTAACGGGACGCTCTGCAGCAGACTCCACGCCGGCTGTTTTCACTATAAGAACGTCAGCATCGCCCTCTGCTTGGATGGCGTGACAGCCAACTTCCTGTAAAAAGCGGCGCACCATGGTGATAAACCGCTTCTTGTTCTCCGCGTTTCACAAAAGGAATCTTTTTATCATATATTAGATATTTGATTTGTATTTCTACACTTCCTACGCAGCACAACACGTTTTATGACTAATTTGGATCTTTGTTATCGTTACTTTCATCTCATCTGAGAAAGTTACGGTCGCGCTCTTTGTAGAGGGTTTGTTTTCCTAGCTATCGAACACAACTACTGTTTGGTTTCCATACTTTTTCAGCACGTATTGGCAGTATATGCGGCACAGCTCTTGGTATATGTGACTTGGCGTGGGGTGCTATCCCACGCCAAGTGTTTTCCTAACCCTAACCGCCCGCCTTCAATTGGTGCGTGAAACATAACGATATATAACCTGGCGTGGCCAAGGGCCATAAAGGACATACTGGACGTTGCCTGATCGGCTTGACTTTGCACCGGATGATAGTTAATTTGCCCTGTACAAAGCATCTGCAAGCATTGCCTTTTGAGGCTGGCGTATGGTCATAGGAGTATCAAAAAGTGGCGCTGGGTGGCTGCACAGTTTGTATCTGAAGACATCTTCTAAGTCATCGGTGTTATTGCAAGCGAAGACCAGCCGTTGGAATAAAAGTTGTGGTCCACGTTTACTCTGTCGTCGTCTATTCTTATTGATGACCCTGTTGTAAGGGCAGTACCAGATTGCTGAGTATGTGTCAACTGACTTCCCGGTCATTGAAGACAAATTATTTTAGCCCGAGAGATAGAGAGAGATAGTATTGACACCAGTCGTGATGTTCTTGGGGGGACTGGATCTCAGAATTACAATGTCACCGTCCATGTCGCGCTTGTGTCTGGACTTCGTCACATCTTTGTTTTGCTCACTGGAGTTGTACTGGACACCTGTCAGCTCTTGCATGTCGCAGTTGGTCTCAGCTCATGCTGGCAGCCTGGTGAACCGTTTTTGTTCTGTCATACCAAACAAGGTCGGTCGATAACCCTGCCCATAAGCGCTCGCTCCATGGTAACCAGATACGAATTATTGGCAGACGTCATAAATAGGTTGTGACCGGATGTACAACTGTAGCAAAGTAAGGCAACAGCTGTGATACCACTTGCAGGTGCAGCTCCCAGTTCGCGGTGCGTTTAGTTTTGATAAATATGCGCAGTATGTCTACCATTTCCATATACTGTAACCAGAGTGCGGCTGTTCGACATGGCAACTTTAATTACTGTTATCTCGTTCTTTCAAACGCGATCTCGGATTTTGTTGAGAACATCTGACGTACTGATTTCTTTTGCGGTTTTCTTATTCTCCGTGTGTCTCCTCTCTTACCTTGGTTTACACTTTCACTGCCTTTAAGGGTGAGGGAAATTCCGTCGTTATGAACACTTTGTTTGCAAATTCATGCCCAATGGTTACACTGCTCGTCATTTTCAAGATCTTTTTTGTCTATAAATAACACCAATACTCAGTCACGATATTGTGTCTGTATTCACTTTGAAACACAATTCGACAGCTATATGGTTATTTAGACTTCAGAAATAATATCCAAACGTATTTTAGTTATTTAGGGGTTACTTACCAAAATAGAAAAATAGCAAGGATTGAATATTTCAAGGAACTGTTCTTCGAGAATAAACACCAACCTGTAGCATGATTTAAATAAGATATTTGTGTGAAACAAAAGGTTTCTCGGTGTCGTCGTGTTTCTTCTTTAGGCACAACAATATTTTTATTTATTCTATTACTTTTTTGATTTTTTAAGAAGTATCAATTTGAACTTTTTAGGCTAAGAACTTAACCTCGTTGCGTTCTGTGAGCAAAGGCGACAATTACGGTTATGCGTGTATTGATGTCCGGCTCCATTTGTACAGTCCAGACCTTTAAATAACCACACGTAGCCCAAGCTATAAACAAAATTCCCTGACAATTCCCTGATATTGATTTCTCAGCCTTGACAGTGTATTCCGGGCAAAAAAGCCTTGAACGTTTTAGGTACATGTATAATATTGCATTTCACAGAAAATTGATAAATAATTTGGCTAGCCTCGTTTCCATGCAGTCGAAAAACCGATACTCAACTGCTCCAAATAAATCCCTTTTTCGACATGTTGCCGCAAAGGGATTCTTGGGGACTTTTGATGTTATAAATGAATAATGTCGGAGTCTAAAACCGTTGACATTTCTTCTGTGGGAATTTGTTCCAGGTTGACCATATTTTATTCGTAAAATGACTGGACTAATAGATCTTTCATCACTTCGATATAGCCTTTCTTTCTGCCGTTCTCGTTACATGGTGGGTTTTGTGATGTTATCATTTCCTTTGCCATTCGCTTGCACTCAAGGACATCACTGTTCATTTGCTCTGTCCATTTCGTTTTCTTCGGTTTTCTCGACATAAGTTTTCCGAGATTATATCTCCGTCGTTTGATTTGGTGGATAAAAGTCTCTAGCCAGATTGCCTGCGAACTTCTATATACGATGAATTTGGAAAGCCGGTAGCTCCGTGTCTCGGGTTGATTTTCTCTTACGTTCTGCAGGAGTGACGAAAAACACGTCTAACTCCCTCTGTTATTATTATTATTATTATTATTATTATTATTGTTAATTAATTAGCCAGCTCAACACACTCTGGCCCTTGCATCCACCCACCAACTCTTGCTGGGCGGTAACCGAGTTGCACATGATCCCGTTGTGTCCCACTACTCTGTCTGTACCACCCCGCCAAGCACCTTCCTTATTATTGTTTCCCCTTCAAAGAGCACCTTCCTCTGCATTGTGCTTATTATTCCAATCACACTTTCCTCATCTCCAATAATCTTTTTCACTGCTGTTGTTGCCTTCTCAATACCACCTCCCAGGCATCCGATTATTACTGGGACCTCGAGTCTCTGAGCCTGGTCGCGAAGATTCTGACCGGACAAACCAAGCCCGTTATACCCTATTGTTTCCCACAGATCTTTCATTACAGCCATGTAGCCTTTTTTCCTTCCCGAGTCAAATCGCGGAGGGTTGCTCGACTTAGTCGATACAAGAGCTTTCTGCTTGCATTCTAGTAAATCATCATTCATTTTATCCGTCCATTGAATCTTGTTATTCATTTTTCGCCGTGTTCCTGTCGAGGCCATGACAGCGCCGTCTCTCTCGCCGTCTCTCTTATTATTATTATTATTAATACTAATAATAATAATTTAACAATAATACTAATAATAATAATGCCTAATGCAGATTGCAGATCCACTGTACCAAATTTGCCATGTAACAAAGCATATATATGGCATTGTGTACTATAGTATCTAAATTATATCACCATGCACATATATATTATAATCTATATTCGGGTTGCCATGCCTAGTCTGCTTGTCGACAATGATCTAGCTAACACAGTACTTAGTAGTGTCAACATACCCAATGTGAACATAATAATAATAAGCTGTATTTTACATTGACAGATCGTGACATAATAAATTGTGACCCACTAGGCCAACTAAGTAACTGTAGGTCTAACATGTTCCATAATGGATGGAGTACTGTAAACACAGATTATATATCGAATATGTGCCAGTATACAAAACATGGACGTCAAGAATATATCGTCAGAAACATATATCATAAAAAATTATAATGTATCATAAAAAATTATAACCTTATTGCCAGTGACGGCCTCTAACCATTGAGCCATCGAGATTCAGATGGAGAGAGGTTACAATGATGTACTGTCCTAATGATATATGTACTGCCTATGTAGCAGTTACTATATATATCAGTAATGATTGGGTGTGTTAATATATACACTGCTGTAGCTGCATTTAGGCAGACATATATCAATAGAATCAGTACATCAATGTAAGCTTCACTCGCCATCTGAGTCTTGGTAGCTCAATGGTCAGTGTCCGGGACACAGAATCATTATTCTGAGGATATGAGCTTGCTTGACAATCATCCATGTACTGTATCGTCTGTTTCCCCCGAGCTCTCCCCAGATTATTCACTACAGCAGTGTATATATTAACACTGACAAGTATACAGTAATGCTTGTTTATTGCTACAAAATTGTAGGCCAGGCCTAGGTCATATAAGCATAGCAATAGTATGCATGTTTTTTCACCCTAAACTACTGTATATATAGGCTAATTATCAAGCATAGTATTTATAATTTCAATAAAATAATAAACATACTGTACATACAATTCCAAAATTTGTACTACCACTTACTATTCTGCAGTATTATAAAGAACAAATGGTATATATTTTAAACTGCATGGATTTAATTCCAACTGTCAAAATATTATACATTATATGTTTTGAAAATTGAAAATTCTAAACATTCAAAACATTACACACCTTCAAATTTTTCCAAATCTCTCTGTTAAGTATTTCAAAATGTGTCTATTAGATTTCGAGCAAATACACAATACAGTGTACAATTATTTAAATTAAATTAAAATTAGCGAGTCAAGTAAAGTCAAAAATAAATTAAACGATAAAGTGAAGCACTGAACTGAAGGTAATGGCTATTCGTACGGTAGCCGTACGACGCTATAGTCTCTTAGAATTCAACGAAATGCTGGTAAATATCACCAAAATCCTAACCCTAATCCTAACCAAATTACTGACCCTAGTAAACCAAAAAAACTGTGCAGAAAAGGCAAATTAATTGCTCAACACAGACCGGTGAGTTGGTGACAATGTATTTACCTTTTACTTGTGCCTGTCTTTGATTATCTTGTCCTTCAACACTACAGTTTCGGCATGAAATCAGCTGATAATATCTATAGTAATGTTTGTTAAAAACAAACATTACTGCATCCGATGATTTTGTGCAATCATGTATTTGTGCAATCATGTGACGGTTGCAATTTAAATATTAATTCAAATGCAGAGGTCTCCCAATCAGCTTCTGTCTATATATAGTTACCAGGGCCAAATTTCCCGATGCCGCGCATGAGGACGGTTGATCATACATATATATATATATATATAAAGAAGATCGCCTTGCGATCTTGCGATCGCCTTGCGATCCTGAAGATCGCCTTGCGTGAAACTGACAGTTGCGGCTTTTATCATTTTGAGGTAAGACCACTTTCACTATATATATATATATATATATATATATATATATATATATATATATATATATATATATATATATATATATATATATATATATATATATGTAGTTATGTAGTTATATATATATATATATATATATATATATATATATATATATATATATATATATATATATATATATATATATATATATATATATATATATATACTGTATATATATATATATATATATATATATATATATATATATATATATATATATATATATATATATATATATATATATATGTATATATATATATATATATATATATATATATAAACAAATAAATCCGATCCGAGATCAGGATCCCCCCTTGCAAACGCCGGTCGATATTAGCACCTTCGGTCTTCGACCGGCGCTTCACGCCGGGCGAGGGGATCAATAGTGTGAGACAAGTAATTTATTTCTTGGTGATTGATGGTAGAAACGGTAGTAGACTTCTCCACGTATTATGTTCAGTGCAGGTACTGAACCCAAAAATTAAAAAGTTTGGGCTATTTAATAGTTATTTAGCTTTATGTCATATGAAACAATTAAATTCAGACAACACAAAGCTCTCCGAGACATCTATTCAGTTTAAATGGCAAACGAATGGGCTATTATTATATATAAGTAAAATAACTATTGTAAGCAACTACGCTATAAAGGTTTGAAACAGTAAGCAAACGAGCGGTTGTTGCGTACACGTATTTCTAGTTGCAGCTTTGACTCCGTGTTGCTTGGGTTTTTCTAACCTCTTTCGTACTAGATATTTTGTTTGTCCTGTCGCTTTCTTACTCCACACTAATGGAGCGTGTATGAACACAACATTCCTTTCCCCGCAAAGATCCTATATTTTTTCACAATGAGCCTCACGAAAGTTTCGGGGTCGACATTAAACGTCTCATAGCAATTGTTGGTCAGAGAAATGTCAAGATTGTCATCATTTTTCGTGTAGTACATTTTCTTGTCCATATCTTTCGACTTGTCTACGCTGATAAATTGTTGTAGTACAGTTTATCAGCCGGGTCGCCGTATATTGAACATTTTAGCCGTTCATTGTTTACAAAATTATTACACACACTTTGAAGAACACATTCGATGAGTTTGGTTCATAATAACCCGCCTTTAATGATTTTAATGATTTCTTGTGACACAAAGTTAAAGGAATGTCGTGCTCATGTGAGCAGACATGAGTGGAGAGAAAGTAAGAGGCACAAATAAATTTTGCGACGGAAGCTCGCTTTGTGTTTGGAAAAGAATTAATACGTCTTTTTCTCAAAAATATCTGCTTTTATTGTTTGACTTTCAAAAAAGAACGGAAAGAATTTATATATCTTTTAAATTAAATGATCGAAAGCAATATTTGTTACTTTCTATTTAAGTTGTTGTATTTTATTTTAATACTTTTTGATTGATTGTTTTAGTATTGACTGTGATAGTAAGTCTTGAAGTCTCAAACCTGCCAAAGTTGTTTGAACAAGAATTTGATCAAACATTAATGACATACTCAGTAATGCTGACATTTGCTCTATTTATCACTGTCTTTGGAACTTTGGGTCTTCTGCTCGTGTTGATAAGTGCTGCCTATGCTATTCATAAAAAGATGGTTGCCTGTCTTAAAAGAGCTCCTACATCATTCTTTGTCACAAATCCAGTTGGTCGCATAATGAACCGCTTCTCACAAGACATCAACAACTTGGACGAGCTGCTACCAAATTATTTTATTAAGTTTTGCCAGAATATATCACCAACGTTAGCAAGCCTTGTTTTGGCGCCCATGGCAAATATCATTTTAATTCCCCTCACTCTTGTATCTACTGTTGGACTGTACTTTATCTCCAGATTTTATCTTCACTCTGCCATGGATCTCAAACGTTTGATGTCAATAGCTGCTAGTCCATTGTATTCTCATTTTTCTAACACCATGGAAGGAGTTAGAACTATTCGTGTTCATAACAGACAGAGAGAATTCACAGATGATGTTTACAGGTAGGATTAACATTTTAATATTAGAGACACATTATTAATCACTGTTTATACATAGTTTGTAATTTCCGGACAGACACAAGTTCGACTGTAAAATTAAGTAGATTTCTAATTTCTAAAATTTTATTACTAAATTTATTACTCTCGTAATATTATACTCATTCAGATGTCGCACGTATACAGTAACTAACGAAACGTTACTAAACTTTCTGAGGTTTTAGTAACCGCTGCAGGTTGTAGTTTTTGCAATTTTTTAGCCGTAAATAATACTTATATCACCATGGGAATCCGACTGTAGTAAAGTTGGGGGCGGTTTTGAATATTTCCAGGGGAGGGCCGGGCTGATAAATCTATTGAATTGAAATTATTCATGAGGTTGATAACTAGTTATCAATCTCATGAAATTATTCATGAGGTTAATTACTAGTTATCAACCTATAAATCCACTGACAGATTATTCAGCCCGATTCTTCCCTAAAAATATTCAAAACTGCTGTGACTTAAAACGTTAACAGATATTTGATAAATTAACACAACAAAAAAATACAACATGTTTTGCATTACAACTGACATAGAAATGTAGAAACATCAATCAATATCTTTGCTACAAATGATAGTAATAATGAATCTCATTACCGACAATCTCTCTCGCTTTTTACGCTGTAAAAATTATAAAAATGTCTTTGTCTGACTCCGCCATGCTTCTGCAAGAGCATGCAATTGATCAATTACGAAAATAATTGGGAAAATAATTAGGAAAACCCAAGAGACCGGCTATTATCATTCTGAGTATTCCACATTAATTTAATTAAAAACGCCTTGAAAGAAACTCAGCTCACACTACGTTTAAAAAATACAAAATTATTTTCAGAATACTTCACCAATATAAGGCGGTTATATACCCTAGACCTCGGTATTTAAAGTGCCCCTAACCTCAAATTTTTTTATTATCTTATTTGGAAGAACTTTTAAAATGATAAAGCAACTTCGTTTGAAGATTTTCACTTCTTCGCTTTCTTTTTGAGATATATCAGTTTGTTTTGATATGCAAATATCTGGAATTTCGTCACACATGCATAATGAGTTATCAGAGTATGTTATATATCTTTGCGTTCATGAAATAAAAACACTAAAGTGTGAATAACACGTGTGTGCGTTTCTCCCACAACACCAAACTTCTTGATTTTAAAGGATTTCGTTCGAGAATGAAAGAGATATACACATTTCTCCAATAAGTCATTATGCATGTGTGACGAAATTCCATACATTTGCATATCAATCAAACAAACTGATATATCTCAAAAAGAAAGCAAAGAAACGAAAATCTTCAAAAGAAGTTACTTCATAATTTTAAAAGTTCTTCCAAACAAGACAATAAAACATTTTGAGGTTATGGGCACTTTAAGCGATATATCAATCCTCGGGATTCGCCCTCGGGTTGATATATCGCTTAAACACCTTGGTCACGGCATATAACCTATACATAACTACATCGTTTCCTCGAGAATGTTTGCATATGTATTAATAAATGTTTGTAATTTTTAATTTTGAAGAAAAACTATAGTGTAGAAATCTTTAGGGTAAACGTTTGCATTGAAACATTTCACATTAAGCATATGTATCGGTGATCGCATGGGGCCGAGTAAAATTGAGGTTTAATTTCGTTCGAATTCGAGTTCGGCTAACCGGACGAATTAGAGAACTGAAAAAGCAGGTCTAGTTTGTTACCTGCCCTGTTCCAAACTTCCACGTTACCGTGTAAATACCGGAATTGGTCTTGTTTTTGCATTGGATAGCGCGGTAGATGATTGGGTATGAGAAGAGTATTGTTATCATAGGGACAGTACATTAAAGAGATTCACAAAAAAACTTCCTTACTGGAAGCAATGACTTGGTTAATTCAATTAACCATTCATGTGCATGATAACAAAAACTCGCAGGTCTACAATTCGTCCGATACCATGTAAACACTTCAAAACAGATGACCGGAAAATGACCGGTCCCGCGTGTAAACGGGTGGAACCGGACAGGTCTCGAATTCGTCCGGACTGTAAACGTAGTCTAAAATGACAAGCCATGATTTTTAATTTTTTTAATTTTCTATTAAGAAAAAGTTATCTATATCATAAGAATATTAAAAGTTGTCGCCAGGATATTATAGTTTAATCACAAAATACATAAAACAAAATGACTTTCAACTCCTGACTCTTTCGCTTGGCACTCCATTTCCCGCCTTCGAGAGTCTCTATATATCACGTGTTCTACACTTTACATTGATTACATGACGTTCTTCACAGTGCCGGGGTTATCACCCTCGGTGAGCAAACTAATTATGAAATTTAAACAAATTATTTAACTATTGGCAGTCCTTTTCGCTTCATTTCTCCTACTACGGCTGCCTTTCGTTTCGGCCTTCCCTTGTTCGTCGGCTTGTCGGCTTCAGCAAGACTATCAGTCATTGAATTAACTTCCTTAATCTCACGTTTGCTACTTATTACCAGGTGTTGAATTGGTCTTCGTAGATAGACAAACTTTTTGCCTTCTTTTTTTAACACTCTTACTTTCGCTGATCTAACAACATTGTCCTGACTTGGGAGAAGTTCTTCCACCATGGCTAGCTTCCAGAAATACGTGGAGTACTTTCCCGCTTAAGAACAACTACGTCTCCGACCGATATCGTCTCACAGCCATGCAGGGCTTGCGTCTTTGAAGATTCTCTTAAACTCAACAAATATTCCTTTCGCCACTGATTTGTAAAGTTTCGTAGAAGTTGATTTTGATGCTTGGCTCGTCTTGTTAATGACTTGTTCGTACTAACGATCTCGAAATTATTGTCATGTGGAGTATTCGCAATTCTTCGTCCATAGATGAGACATGATGGAGTTAGAGGATAAGAAATACCTTCTTCGTCATCGCAGATGTACGTAACTGGACGGTTATTTAGGGTCGCCTCGATTTCTACCAACAGTGTGCGCAATTCCTCAAAGGACAATGAGGTTATCCATATAGCTTTCTTTAAACAACGTTTCGTGCTCTGAATTAGGCGTTCCCAGAACCACCCATGCCACGGCGCTCGTTCGGCTTTCGTAATGAATTCCAAAGTGACACCCGTATTTGTGAGGTAGCGTTGTACTCTTTCTGCACGAGAGATTGTGACCAGTTGTTTGGCAGCAGCCTTGAACGTTTTTGCATTGTCAGAAATTAGTTTCTTTGGAAGTCCTCGGCGGCTAGCGAAACGTCGAAACGATTGTAAGAACGTATCAGTCGATAAGTTCCTTACCAATTCTAAATGAACTGCTCTTGTTGAAGCACACGTATATAGGCAGACATACGATTTTTCCATTCCATCCCCCTCTTTCGTCAATAAGGGACCAGTAAAATCAAGGCCCGCGTTGGTAAACGATGGTTCGTCGCTCACTCGGCTGATTGTTAACGGTGGGACTTTTGGGGGTAGTAAACGATTTTCCTTCGTGTCTCTTGCATTTAATGCACTTTCTCACCAACCGCTTCACAAACTCTCGTCCCCGTAAAACCCAATAGGTTTCTCGAACACAGTTAAGTGTCTCTTTAATCCCGTTGTGGTGAACAACTTCGTGGCTATTTCGAATGATCTGCAAGTCAGTGAAATGGTGTCGGGATGGCAGAAGGATCGGTTTCTTAGCATCGGTTAGTACGGTAGAATTTTGTAAACGTCCCTCGCAACGGATTAACTCATTGTCGTCTAGAAACAGTCCCAGTTGATTGATTAGTGGTTTTGGTACGCCTTGCTTGGTCTTTAAACGTTGAATTACTTCGGGAAATGCAGTTGCTTGAATTCGTCCGATCCAAATGATTTCCGCTTCTTTTAGGTTGTCAGTGGTCAATATCGATGACGTCTTACTCTGGTTATCGCTTCTCTGGCGTTTCAATTTCTTGATAAATTGTAGAATAAGAGCTGTAACTCGGAGAAGTTTCGTCATGGTACTGTATTTGCTACAATCTACGATCATTTCCACCTTGGCTTTCGGGAACGGAACGTTGGTTACGGTTATAAGAATATGTGTAACTAGAGGAGGAATCTTGACGGTTTCTCTCATCGCTGTTTCGTTAACCAAATTCGTTGGATAAGGTGATTTAGGCACTTTTTTGATTTTTGATTTAGGCCACTTTTCTTGAGGACCTTTCAGGAATTTCGATCCATGGAGCCAAGTTTCGTTTGATGCAAGCACAAGTCCAGAACAACCACGCGATGGTAAATCAGCAACGTTGATTTCACCAGGGCAAAAGTTCCACTGATATTCATTTGTTAGTTGTCGTATTTCATTGACGCGGCGTTGAACATACTGTTTCCATGATTTTACGTTTTTTATCCAGCACAGTGTTGTGTACGAATCAGTCCAGAGGAATACTTCATGTTTGTTGACGACTGTGGAGATGGAAGTCAAGATGGAATAAACCAATCTGGCCAATATGTTCGCTCCAAGTAACTCTAATCTTGGAATAGTTTGTCTTTTTAAGGGCGCTACTCTCATTTTCGACGCTACCATGTTCACTTCGACAGTTCCATCCTTGTATTCTGTTCGCAGGTAAACAGCTGCGGCGTATGCCTTTTCGGAAGCATCGCAAAATCCGTGGATTTGTTGGCTTACAATTGTATCTTTAGAACGACTAAAGTAACAACGGGGTACTTGAATGGACTTTATGGCAGTAAGATTCTTCAGTAATGACTTCCACACAACTAACGACTTGCCCGCCAACTCCGTATCCCAGTCAACGTGGTCTGTGCATCATGTTGATGGTGAAGGGCGTTAGAATACCAATGGGATCAAATATCTTGGCGGAAAGTTTTAAAACGGATCTTTTGGTAGGAAGGAGAGATGCAGCATATGCCATTATTTCGGTAGGATCAAAGTAAAATTCATCATTTTCAACGTTCCAATTCAGACCAAGAATCTTCACGGATTTATCTTCTGTCGTTGCTGGAAGGCTTTCCTTTGTTTTCTTCAATGACTGCTTGTCAGTCTTGTGCACGCAATTATCTTGTATATCTATGCGGCTTGTTATGCTGTCAATCAGCTTGGCAGGTTCATCTTTCTCTTGCTCGTCACTCACAACTCTTTTTCGAAATGTCTTCGAATTGGAGGTCCATTTTCTCAACGTGAAACCTCCATCCTTCATGAGTGCTTGGGCTCTTTCGTAGACATCCAATGCGTCTTCGTCGTTTCGAGCTCCTCCAAAAGTCGTCCACGTAAAATGAATCATTCAACAGAGATACCATTTCAGGATCTTTCTCTCTATGCAAGTATAAGTGACGTTGGATTACACTTCCCAAAATTGCTGGACTCGGAGTTAGACCGAATACGAGGCGTTGAAACTGGAATTTCCTTACGTTGTCAAACGAAAGGAATCTCAGCATACGTCGGTCGGTGGGCATTATCTGGATTTGATGAAACGTTTTCTCGATGTCAGCGACAATTCCCATCCGATATTCTCGGAACTTGATGATGGTATCGAATAAAGTTAGGTACCAGATTAGGACTTTCTCCAGACTGTCCATCTGGGCTTGGCAGATCCATCAAAGACGACACGCAATTTTGTTGTCTGTTTATCTTCTATAACCACGGTGAGGTAAATAGTAGGCTACGTCCCTTCTTCACCGTCATCTTCGTCTGGAACTTCTTCGATTATGCCGCTTTCTAGTTGTCGTTTAATGGTGCAGGTATCGTACTCGTGAAATAATTTCTTCGGATTCTTCGACATTTTTCTCGATATCTTTTAAGTCGCAAACTTCGAGAATTTCGTTATCAAGTCGCTTTACCACATCTAACTTTTCGTCTAGAAGGCCTTGTATTGTAGTCTGACGGTCACGATTTATTTGTTCTTCGTTCAAAAGTTCAGCCGCTTAGTATATGTACTTGGTAATCACTCCTCGGTGCGCTGAACGGATGGCTCGTTTTCTTTGTATCGCTTGAGTTGCTTCGGTCATCTTTCAATCCACAGTGAAAGTGATCGTTGATCGTTTCTTCGGTTGGGCTCAAAATACAAGCCCCACGTTGGGCGCCATGTAATAAATACCAAGTCCCGTGGATAATATTATAGTTTAATCACAAAATACATGAAACAAAATGCCTTTCAACTCATGACTCTTTCGCTTGGCACTCGATTTCCCGCCTTCGAGAGTCTCTATATTTGAATTTGTTGTAAGAGCATTGAGACTATTGTATAATGCTCCTAAAACGTCATTATTATTATTATTATTATTATTATTATATATCACGTGTTCTACACTTCGATTACATGACGTTCTTCACATGCTGCTATAGCAACACCGAGACAACATTAACAATGTTGATATGTCATTAAATATTTGAAATTATTAAAGCAAAACATTTAATTTATTAGTCTCCAAAAGAAACATTTACAACATGCCTCTTGTATTAATGAGATTATATTTAAATATTTTGAGCTGGGCTCTTATCTTTATTTTGCATTTATTTAAACTCTCTCAAAGCATACTGGTAGTTCAAATCATACAATAATCCAAGATCGACTATTCTTATTCGTAAGTGCTTCTAATTTTAATTAATGGAATAAGTTGTTCTTAATTTACCTTTCAGATTAATTTTGTAGGATATCCATGATTTATCCTCTCAAAAACATCCAAATAAAATTTCTAAATGTCATATTGATGATTTTATCACAATAACATTCTCGTTTTCTTTATTTCAGTCATATTGACAGTCACGATCAAGCCTTGTTCGCTTACTACACAGCAGTGCGCTGGTTTTCAAATACTTTGGATATTTCGTGCGTCGTATATACAGCTATCGTCAGTGCTGTTGTTGTTTTTTCAATAACAGATTCTTCCAATGTTGGTTTGTAGCTCACTCTTCTATCTTTGTTCCCACAATATATCTTACCAATATATAATATTAATAATAATAATTATATATATATATATATATATATATATATATATATATATATATATATATATATATATATATATATATATATATATATATATATATATATATATATATATATATATATATATATATATATATATATATATATATATATATATATATATATATATATATATATATATATATATATATATATATACAATAAAAAGTTTTTTTGCAAATACTGTTGGCAGAGTGCTCAATGAAACTAGTCCAGAGCATTACTAGGTAAAAGTAAAGGATACGAAAGTTTTCACTTAAGCATTTTAATTACTGTTCAGTTTCGTGCACATGATGTAGTTGCACTCATCAGGTCTAAATGCCTAATAACTATAATAACATGTTTATATAGAATATACAACAGGAAGCTGAGTGAGCCTATATGATAATAAGGAGATAAAACAATGGTCAAACCCCTAGGGTGAATATTGTACAATTAAAAATTCAGTAATAAGAACAAATATGCGGCAAATATACTTAAGAAATGTTTTAAAAAACAATAATAAAAGTTCTATAATAAAAGTTCTATAATAAAAACATATATTATATAATAAAAACATATATTAAGTTCAAGTCTAAGAGTCTATGTTACAGAGTTTCTCAGGATACATTTATTAGAATGTCGGCATGCGGTTACGAGTTCATTACGCTTATTTAAAGTTGATAGCTTAGGTTTACAAATTATAAAAAACTTTTCCCATAAGCATAGGTTACATCTGTTGCTGGCGGGGTTGTATGCCGTTTTGCTCGCTTGAGGATTTTCCAAGTAATCTGGTATGCGATCTTGTTGTTTTTTAGGTTCCAAATATGTTTACTGAGTTCTGTGCTTGATTTCTTGATTTCATTTTTCAGCATCGTTCAAAAATGAAATCAAGAAATCAAGCACAGAACTCAGTAAACATATTTGGAACCTAAAAAACAACAAGATCGCATACCAGATTACTTGGAAAATCCTCAAGCGAGCAAAACCATACAACCCCGCAAGCAACAGATGTAACCTATGCTTATGGGAAAAGTTTTTTATAATTTGTAAACCTAAGCTATCAACTTTAAATAAGCGTAATGAACTCGTAACCGCATGCCGACATTCTAATAAATGTATCCTGAGAAACTCTGTAACATAGGCTCTTAGACTTGAACTTAATATATGTTTTTATTATATAATATATGTTTTTATTATGTAATATATGTTTTTATTATAGAACTTTTATTATAGAACTTTTATTATTGTTTTTTAAAACATTTCTTAAGTATATTTACCGCATATTTGTTCTTATTACTGAATTTTTAATTGTACAATATTCACCCTAGGGGTTTGACCATTGTTTTATCTCCTTATTATCATATAGGCTCACTCAGCTTCCTGTTGTATATTCTATATAAACATGTTATTAGTTATTAGGCATTTAGATCTGATGAGTGCAACATATATATATATATATATATATATATATATATATATATATATATATATATATATATATATATATATATATATATATATATATATATATATATATATATATATATATATATATATATATATATATATATATATATATATATATATATATAGTTCAATCTACAGACTTTAGATGAAGAGAGGATTTATTAATGGTCAAATATATGTATATGAAAATTTGCCTCCCGTATATATATATAATATAATATATATATATATATATTTATATATCGAGTGTTGGAATACATACATTTTAAGACCAAACCGGGACCAGTTGCGAAAAATGCAACTTCAAGGCCTTCCGGCTGGAATTGAACCCGCGCGACCCTGCGATGCTAGTGCAGTGCTCTGACCACTGAGCTATATGGAAGCCGTTGCCGAGAGCCTAGTCACGAGTTCTGTATATATGGTGGTAATGCCGGGATAAGACTCTGGGTATATTATAGGTAATATTTGGCATTTCACTCGATCAAACTATACATGTTGAAAGGATTTATGGTGAAGGAAAATTTCGAGTGTTGGAATACATACATTTTAAGACCAAACCGGGACCAGTTGCGAAAAATGCAACTTCAAGGCCTTCCGGCTGGAATTGAACCCGCGACCCTGCGATGCTAGTGCAGTGCTCTGACCACTGAGCTACGGAAGCCGTTGCCGAGAGCCTAGTCACGAGTTCTGTATATATGGTGGTAATGCCAGGATAAGATTCTGGGTATATTATAGGTAATATTTGACATTTCACTCGATCAAACTACATGTTGAAAGGATTTATGGTGAAGGAAAATTTCGAGTGTTGGAATACATACATTTTAAGACCAAACCGGGACCAGTTGCGAAAAATGCAACTTCAAGGCCTTCCGGCTGGAATTGAACCCGCGACCCTGCGATGCTAGTGCAGTGCTCTGACCACTGAGCTACGGAAGCCGTTGCCGAGAGCCTAGTCACGAGTTCTGTATATATGGTGGTAATGCCAGGATAAGATTCTGGGTATATTATAGGTAATATTTGACATTTCACTCGATCAAACTACATGTTGAAAGGATTTATGGTGAAGGAAAATTTCGAGTGTTGGAATACATACATTTTAAGACCAAACCGGGACCAGTTGCGAAAAATGCAACTTCAAGGCCTTCCGGCTGGAATTGAACCCGCGACCCTGCGATGCTAGTGCAGTGCTCTGACCACTGAGCTACGGAAGCCGTTGCCGAGAGCCTAGTCACGAGTTCTCTATATATGGTGGTAATGCCGGGATAAGATTCTTCGTATATTATAGGTAATATTTGGCATTTCACTCGATCAAACTACATGTTGAAAGGATTTATGGTGAAGGAAAATTTCGAGTGTTGGAATACATACATTTTAAGACCAAACCGGGACCAGTTGCGTAAAATGCAACTTCAAGGCCTTCCGGCTGGAATTGAACCCGCGACCCTGCGATGCTGTGGTAATGCCCGGATAAGATTCTATATTTGGCATTTCACTCGATCAAACTACATGTTGAAAGGATTTTTGGTGAAGGAAAATTTCGAGTGTTGGAATACATACATTTTAAGACCAAACCGGGACCAGTTGCGAAAAATGCAACTTCAAGGCCTTCCGGCTAGAATTGAACCCGCGACCCTGCGATGCTAGTGCAGTGCTCTGACCACTGAGCTACGGAAGCCGTTGCCGAGTCACGAGTTCTGTATATATGGTGGTAATGCCGGGATAAGATTCTGGGTATATTATAGGTAATATTTGGCATTTCACTCGATCAAACTACATGTTGAAAGGATTTATGGTGAAGGAAAATTTCGAGTGTTGGAATACATATACATTTTAAGACCAAACCGGGACCAGTTGCGAAAAATGCAACTTCAAGGCCTTCCGGCTGGAATTGAACCCGCGCGACCCTGCGATGCTAATGCAGTGCTCTGACCACTGAGCTACGGAAGCCGTTGCCGAGAGCCTAGTCACGAGTTCTGTATATATGGTGGTAATGCCGGGATAAGATTCTGGGTATATTATAGGTAATATTTGGCATTTCACTCGATCAAACTACATGTTGAAAGGATTTATGGTGAAGGAAAATTTCGAGTGTTGGAATACATACATTTTAAGACCAAACCGGGACCATTTGCGAAAAATGCAACTTCAAGGTATTCCGGCTGGAATTGAACCCGCGACCCTGCGATGCTAGTGCAGTGCTCTGACCACTGAGCTACGGAAGCCGTTGCCGAGAGCCTATAGTCACGAGTTCTGTATATATGGTGGGTATATTATAACTCGTGGGTATATTAGAACTCGTGACTAGGCTCTCGGCAACGGCTTCCGTAGCTCAGTGGTCAGAGTACAAGACTAGCATCGCAGGGTCGCGGGTTCAATTCCAGCCGGAAGGCCTTGAAGTTGCATTTTTCGCAACTGGTCCCGGTTTGGTCTTAAAATGTATGTATTCCAACACTCGATATTTTCCTTCACCATAAATCCTTTCAACATGTAGTTTGATCGAGTGAAATGCCAAATATTACCTATAATATACGTCCCATAATCTTATCCCGGCATTACCACCATAGACTAGGCTCTCGGCAACGGCTTCCGTAGCTCAGTGGTCAGAGCACTGCACTAGCATCGCAGGGTCGCGCGGGTTCAATTCCAGCCGGAAGGCCTTGAAGTTGCATTTTTCGCAACTGGTCCCGGTTTGGTCTTAAAATGTATGTATTCCAACACTCGATATTTTCCTTCACCATAAATCCTTTCAACATGTAGTTTGATCGAGTGAAATGCCAAATATTACCTATAATATACCCATAATCTTATCCCGGCATTACCACCATAGACTAGGCTCTCGGCAACGGCTTCCGTAGCTCAGTGGTCAGAGCACTGCACTAGCATCGCAGGGTCGCGAGTAGTAGGTAACAACCCCCCCCCCCCCCATATAGCTCCCAAAGGGATGCCGCCGCGCGCTGATTGGTCGAGCAACGCGCGTCATGCTGAGCGGGACGCACAGCCGCCGGGACTCACGCGTGACGCACAGCCGCCGGGACTCACGCGTGACGCACAGCCGCCGGCACTCACGCGAGACGTACAGCCACCGTGACGAGCGCGTGACGAACGGAAGTCATTGGCTATAATTATGTAGCGAATATAAGCTATACTAGGTTACCTGCAAGGTAGGGAATGCTGCGGGAGTCGTTTTAACTGCACTGGATTACGTTAGGGAAATAGAGGGTACCAAGGGACTATTAGGGGGTAGGGTGTTTTGTAATTTAACTTTATATCAACCGCAAAAAATAGTTTTAAAACTCTGCCTTTATAAACTGGCAGAGGACCGCGTGATATGGAAATCTGAAAATTAAAATACCAAACCACAAATGAGCATATAGCAGAAAACAATTACATGAGGTCAAACAAAATACAAAAAGGCAACTAACAAAACCAGTACCTCCCAAGTGGTACCACATAAACAGTGATAAACATTCAACAGACAATGAGACAACAGAAACCGCGTATGGAAATTTACTAGTAATAGACTAATCGACGGTGAAAATAGCGAAGAAGCAATCAAGTGAATACAATCGTAATTATGAATCAACAAAAGAATAAAATAATTACCTTTTATTATAAAACCTTTCAAGAGCAAAATTTGCACGTGTATGAACGACGCAGAAAGAACAAAGAACGGAAATACCGAAACCTAAGGCAAGGCGATGACGCAGAAAGAACAAAGACCGGAAAGGTTACCCAACACCAAATCTGTCAATCTCCCGGCAAAGAACAAAGACCGGAAAGGTTACCCAACACCAAATCTGTCAATCTCCCGGCAGACGGAGTATTGTCGTGATCTAAGTTAGTACCAAATGCCTCAAAAAAATGTTTACCTCGCAAATAGCACTTAGGAGGCAAAGCAGCAAGCAATGTCTTGCGAAATTGTGCTGAAATGCAAAATTCAATGGCGCTGTGGGGGTACTACGAGGTAATGCGCAGCACCAACTGCGCACGACCACAATTCCATGCGCTTGATGTTTTGAGATAAAAATCCCCATAGTACACAAATTAGATCTGCTGCGTCCGCTCGCTCGCTTCAGGCTCGCTCGCTACCGCAGCAATAAGCCCAGTGATAAAAAATGTTGGACGTGTATCGCCTTCCGTCTATACGTTACTCCATTATCACTTGGCTTACTTGCTTTAGGAGACGTGTTTTGAAACTGAGCGATCATTGTTGTTTATTATGGCTTTCCAAAGAGATTTTTCTAAACTCTCCGTACCTACTGACTTTGGAGATGTGGAAAAAATTCTGAACCGCCGTCAAAAGCTGATTGAACATCTATTATTAAAATGTTATGCAGAAGAAATTTCAATCGTCATTTCTACTTTGGTGTTGGAAAATTGTGAAGGCTGTCGTATTAAGCATTCGTCTCAAAGACAACACGATTGCCTAATGATGGAAGACGACCAGAAAATGTGGTTGTACTTTGACAACGCTTTGGAAAAACTGTCGGAGGCAAAGATTGTCGAGGCTTTCATAAACAGTTTACGAAACGTCAGGCCAACTGTGAACGGTCTTGAACTATTGAAGTATACATGTCAAGACTGGAGAACACTGCTTTGCGCAAAGAATAGAGGACTTATTAAACGCCAGACACTTGCATGCATGTAATAATAATTAACATTCGCAATCATGTGATAATAATTAACATTGTTATTTGAAATAAAGTTGATTGGAATTATTTGACAAGTTATTTTGTTTCATATCCTTTAAATACATGAAGTATGGACAAATGTGTGACTGTCGAAAGAGTCTTAGACGAAATCGAACGAGTAATCTAGTCGAACGATTCACCTTATATTGACACGATTACAGTATATATTATTTATGTCGAGATACCGAACGGTGGTGTGCGATCACGTTCGTTTTCTCCCCGTAGACAAATAGCGCCAGTTTATATTAACTAGATAAATTGGGATTAATGAAAAGCAACGTCTAAAAATACCATCACGCAATGTCGCAATCTAATGACAAAGTGGACAAACCCCCGCAATCTCTGTCTCGTTCGTCGCAAAAGGCCAAATCGATGAACGCTATCTATACATTACAGATTATCGAAGGCCATTGGCGAACTTGCTTACGAATTGCGCGAAAAAGCCAGCATTCCACGACATTTCAAAGCAATTTGGGCGACTAAATAAACATCGTCTCAAATGTCTCGATGGACACTTATTTGGGCCCGGAAGCGTCTAAACGCATTAACGCCCACGATAACCAATTGCGATGTAAGCATGGGGGACTCAAATTAATAACAAGAACCGCGCTTATAAAAGCTCGATGGTAATGCAGAGCCAATACTTTACTTCCAGTGTTTCACCGTAGTTTCTTGCGTTTACTGTATTGGATAGTTTACCGGGTGGAGGGATGTTTATGGGTACTCTGGGGTATTGCGGGGTACTTGTAGTCCTCTTTTTGTCTTAAATAGTCATCCTATTGTCCTAAATAGTCCTCCTGTAGTCCTAAATAGTCCTCATATTGTCCTAAATAACGGGTATGGGAGTGGCCTCAGCATTAAGTCATATTTGTGGAACGGGATGTTCCGAGACAGATATAGAGTTTAAAAAGTATTTATTTCAATTCAAATGTTTATATCAATAAGGTCGGCTTCTCAGGAAATAGCGATACTTGGGTAATCTAATTTTTGTTGGATTATGAGGTTCATTCCGTGGAATTTGCGTAATGTAATGGTCACTTTCATGCGAGTCTTCGTCCGAAGCATTAAACGAATTTTGGTATTCATCATTGTCTTGCCGATCACGGTTTTCTATTTCTTCAGATTCTTCGTCTTCATCAGGGTCTCTTTCATCTGAATCACTTTCGTCCACAACAGTATCATCTACATCTTCTCTTTCATCTGAATCACTTTCATCCACATCGGTGTCACCAATGTGCCAGTATCGTCCCGGATGCTCAACTGTGCGAGGCGGCGTTAAAAAATAATCCTCAGGTGAATCAGAAATCGCTGGGGGATATGACGGACTTTGTTGCTCTGAAGCAACCACAATATTTTGCATGGGTTGAACCGAGTTGGGATGATCTTTGATCAGGGATGATCTCTGAGGGATGATCTCTGATCAGGGATGATCATTGATCAGGGATGATCATTGATCAGGGATGATCTCTGAGGGATGATCTTTGATCAGGGATGATCTCTGAGGGATGATCTCTGAGGGATGATCTCTGAGGGATGATCTCTGAGGGATGATCTCTGAGGGATGATATTTGATCAGGGATGATCTCTGATCAGGGATGATCATTGATCAGGGATAATCATTGATCAGGGATGATCATTGATCAGGGATAATCTCTGAGGGATGATCTTTGATCAGGGATGATCTCTGAGGGATGATCTTTGATCAGGGACGATCTCTGATCAGGGATGATCGTTGATCAGGGATGATCGTTGATCAGGGATGATCGTTGATCAGGAATGATGTCAGGAAACTGAACAGGTTAAATACACTAACTAATGTTTTAAGCGTTCGTTATGTTGCTGCCCTTTACCAAGAGAACATGTCCTACGCCTGTCATATATGCGAAAAGAACTTCACGATACGAAGTAATTTAAAGCGTCATACAAAGAATATGCATGGGGAGAAACAATCGACTCGACCCACATCCCTTGCCAATGGTTTGACAATCATGCAGCATCCGTTTACCTGCATTGTAGCTGGATGCACCCAGAGTGGTAAGACTGCTTGGGTAAGAAATATTTTGGAAAACGCTCAAGCAACCATCAGTCCCCCTCCTGAACGTATCATTTGGTGCTATGGACAATGGCAACCCATGTACTTGGATATGATCACAACTATACCAGGCATTGAGTTTAAAGAGGGTATACCCTCTGGCTCTGACATTGACAAAAAGGACTTTTTAGATGTCTCTGAACGCAACCTCATCGTCCTCGACGATCTTATGGCTCAGTCAGGGGGAGATAAACGCATAGCCGACCTATTCACAAAGGGTAGTCATCATCGGAATCTATCTGTCATCTACATTGTTCAGAATATATTTCATAAAGGCAAGGAAACCAGAAATATCAGCCTCAACGTCCACTATATCGTACTATTCAAATCTCCAGGAGACAGGCAACAAATCTCCGTATTAGCGCGCCAAGTCAACCCTGGCCATGTTCAGGAGTTTATGAAAAGTTACGAGGACTCAGCGACAAAGCGTCCACACGGATATCTCATGCTTGATCTAAAACCGACTACCGATGATCAACATCGATTAAAAACGAATGTGCTACCAGATGAAAATACCTCTGATCAACAAGTTCTGGACCATTATATTCGAAAGAGGGCATATAAACCTTCTATCACCGGTGATCAATATCAACTGAAAACGAACGTAAAGCCTGAATAAAATACCGCGGGTCAACAGAACCTGGACCGCTATATTCGAAAGCCATCGTATCAACAACCACCCATCCTCAATGCTATGTACAACTCGGATCAACAGATGCATAATATTATGCATGCGCCTCAGTTAACACCATATGAAAAGAGTACGCTTTACTCGAATGAATTACACCGTTTCCAGACATTCCAAAATCAGCTACAAAATCAACATATTCAAAATAGTCATCAAAATCAGCATCAGAATCTGTTAACGAAAAGCCTATCGGTGGCCTCAAAGAAACAAAGTTCTGCTCATGGGCCAGATCAACAATCAGATCAACCCATGCAAAATATTGTGGTTGCTTCAGAGCAACAAAGTCCGTCATTAATTTTTAACGCCGCCTCGCACAGTTGAGCATCCGGGACGACACTGGCACACTGGTGAAACCGATGTGGATGAAAGTGATTCAGATGAAAGAGAAGATGTAGATGATACTGTTGTGGACGAAAGTGATTCAGATGAAAGAGACCCTGATGAAGACGAAGAATCTGAAGAAATAGAAAATCGTGATCGGCAAGACAATGATGAATACCAAAATTCGTTTAATGCTTCGGACGAAGACTCGCATGAAAGTGACCATTACATTACGCAAATTCCACGGAATGAACCTCATAATCCAACAAAAATTAGATTACCCAAGTATCGCTATTTCCTGAGAAGCCGACCTTATTGATGTAAACATTTGAATTGAAATAAATACTTTTTAAACTCTATATCTGTCTCGGAACATCCCGTTCCACAAATATGACTTAATGCTGAGGCCACTCCCATACCCGTTATTTAGGACAATATGAGGACTATTTAGGACTACAGGAGGACTATTTAGGACAATAGGATGACTATTTAAGACTACAAGAGGACTACAAGTACCCCATAATACCCCCAGAGTACCCATAAACATCCCTCCACCCGGTAAACTATCCAATACGGTAAACGCAATAAACTACGATGAAACACTGTAAATAAAGTATTGGCTCTGTATTACCTTCAAGCATTTATAAGCACGGTTCTTGTTATTAATTTGAGTCACGCCATGCTTACATCGCAATGGTTGTCGTGGGCGAAAATATGTTTAGACGCTTCCGGCCCGAATAAATGTCCATCGAGACATTTGAGACGTTGTTTATTTTGTCGCCCAAATAGCTTTGAAACGTCGATACGGTGAGTGGAACGCTGACTTTTTCGCGCAATTCGTAAGCAAGTTCGCCAATGTCTTCGATAACCTTTAATCATACTTTAATGTATGGATAGCGTTCATCGTTTTGGCTGACAGAGATTGCGGGGGTTTGTCATTAGATTGCGACATTGCGTGATGGTATTTTTAGACGTTGCTTCTCATTAATCCCAATTTATCTAGTTAATATAAATCGGCGCTATTTGTCTAGGTTTGCGATCACGTTCGTTTTCTTCCCGTCCCACCGCTCGCCATCCCGACATAAATGCTGTAATCGAGAACGTGTCGTTCGACTAGATCACTCGTTCGATTTCGTCTAAGACTCTTTCGACAGTCAGTCGCTTTCTAGACATGAACGGCAGCGAAATGGGATACTCGAGTTGAGTCAAACTCATAATGAACCACACGACCAAGTAAATTAACAAGGACCTGGTATAAACGTTTCAGGACATTAGTTATACCCCGCACTTGCAAATCATTCAACTATTAAATAATTATTTACAAACACACAAAATGCGAGGGATTATTGCCAATATGCGTGAGTCACGGCGGCTGTGCGTCCCGCGTGAGTCACGGCGGCTGTGCGTCACGCGTGAGTCACGCTCAGCATGACGTGCGTTGCTCGACCAATCAGCGCGCGGCGGCATCCCTTTGGGAGCTATATGGGGGGGGGGGGCTACCTACTGTCGCGGGTTCAATTCCAGCCGGAAGGCCTTGAAGATGCATTTTTCGCAATATATATATATATATATATATATATATATATATATATATATATATATATATTACCTATAATATACCAGAATCTTATCCCGGCATTATCACCGTTATATGCAGGACTCGTGACTAGGCTCTCGGCAACGGCTTCCGTAGCTCAGTGTCAGAGCACTGCACTAGCATCGCAGGGTCGCGGGTTCAATTCCTGACCGGAAGGCCGCTAAGTTGCATTTTTCGCAACTGGTCCCGGTTAGGTCTTAAAATGTATATATTTCCACACTCGAAATTTTCCTTCACCATAAATCCTTAGTACCTGTTGTTCAATCGAGTGAAATGCCCAATATTACCTATTACCTATATATATATATATATATATATATATATAGCAAAGTGAAAAGGTGGTAAACTGCCAATAATTTAGTGACGAGATACTGACGTTTCGAGCGGAGCCCTTCATCAGAGTAAGATCTTACTCTGATGAAGGGCTCCGCTCGAAACGTCAGTATCTCGTCACTAAATTCTTGGCAGTTTACCACCTTTTCACTTTGCTATATACACTTAACACTGTCTAATGTATTGTCGCTAGTATCACGCTTTATGCGATCATCAGGCAACTGACAGATCGTGTTCCACTATTCTTAACATATACTGGCTATGACCTATGTCATTATGTTGATTTGGTGTCTAGTTACATGTCGGCACTTCGAGAAAAATTCTGATCGTTTGTTTAGGAAATGTTTCTTCTTTGCCTTCATTAAAAGTAATTTCTCCTCCAGGCACAAATTGCATCTTTTCGACCCAGGTTTATATGCCGCAACTCGTTTGATTATAGACCACTTAATGCTGAAGTCTTTGCTCTCTTTCTTCAGATTCCAAACATGTTTGGACAATTCAGTGTCGTTTGAATATTTTATGTTTCGAAAAGACTTCAAGTGGTTTCCATATCTTTGCTTAAACTCGTTAGCTGTAATGCCGATGTAGCTTTTCCTTTCTCCGTTGTCTTTCGTTGTTGCGTCGGCCTGGTAAACGACGCTCTTTGTTAAGCATTTTCCAGTGGTTGGTCATTCATCCGGTCGTCGACAATTGCATGTGCGGGTGTCGTGTTGTTTTGTTTAGCGTCTCGAGTCAGGATACGTTTGTTGTGTTTGTTAATAAATCTTTTCATATTCCCCATCCAACTGTAACTTATTCGTACTGTGTGGCGGTTAAATAGTTTGTGTATTATGTTTCGCCGTCGTTTGTTTTGTGTTTGGGAATTCACGTTACGTTGTGTTGGTTCGTATGTTAAGTTTGTGTTAAAGTTGCTTTGTTTGAGAGCGTCATTGTAAAGAGAGGAGGCTGCATGGAACGTTTCTTCGTCGCACGATAGTTTATTGATTCGTTGGTTGATGGATGAGGGCAATTGACGTAAGATGGGAGGTGGGTGGTTGGATAGACGGTTGATATAAAGAGGATCATCATGGCTTAAATTTTCTGTTCGATAGGTCAAGTGTTAAGTCGACAAAGTTCACGCTTTTTAGGTTTGTTTGCGACGTGATCTTAAGGCCAAAATTCTCGGACATGCCGGTTAGATCTTTCTTTGCTTTATCCGCCAATCTTCCAGATGTTGTGCTAAGAGAAAATTTAAGGAAAATTTAAGCCATACCGGAAACCGAATGATGATCCTCTTTATATCAACCGTCTATCCAACCACCCACCTCCCATCTTACGTCAATTACCCTCATCCATCAACCAACGAATCAATAAACTATCGTGCGACGAAGAAACGTTCGACGCAGCCTCCTCTCTTTACAATGATGCTCTCAAACAAAGCAACTTTAACACAAACTTAACATACGAACTAACACAACGCAACGTGAATTCCCAAACACAAAACAAACGACGGCGAAACATAATATGGTACAACCCTCCTTATAGTAAAAACGTTAGAACGAACGTAGGGCGGGCCTTTCTTCATCTTGTCGACAAACACTTTCCACACTCAAACAAACAACACAAACTATTTAACCGCCACACAGTACAGTAGTATAGAAAGTGGGGCTACCGGCGCAGGCATAACAATGTCGCTGACATGATATTGTTACGAGCGATATCTTCGTTTACAGAGGTACCACATTGGTATATAAATATTTAGTATTCTAAAAATAAAGACACGCCTCGTGAGCTCCAAACCGTACAATATATTGCCATTGTCTCCACTCTCGAGACTACTAACAGTGGTGTATCACGTGTTTTGGGAGTTTAGAAACACGCCTCACGGGCTCCAAACCATGTGGTATATCGCCATTGTCTCCACTCTCGAGACTACTAACAGTGGTGTGTCGCATGGCTTGGGAGTGTATATACACGTCTCATGGACTCCAAATCGTTCAATATATTGCTATTGTCTCCACTTTCGAGACTACTAACAGTGATGTATCGCGTGGCTTGGGAGTGTATATATACGTCTCATAGACTCCAAATCGTGTAACATATTGCTATTGTCTCCACTTTCGAGACTACTAACAGTGATGTGTCGCGTGGTTTGGGAGTATACAACATAGCGGTACCAGGACACTTTTGTAAAATTGGATTTATTTTTCGAATCTACACGTTTCCCAAAATTATATTTGTTTTTGTGTTTAAATAGCAGTCATCTTAAGAAAGTAACCACTTAATAGCACGAACGCGTGATCTGACCAAGGTCCTGTTTTGGGACCTTGGTCAAAGTGACCCTTCTATCGATCACAAGCACGCCACGAGTAGGGGGTCATATGTAGTGTCTTAATATTTTACTATTATTTGCATGCTATTAGGACATCTTAATTGTAGTCTTCAAAGTAGCAGTTATTTTTAAGAAAAGCTAACACCCTGTTTTAGCGGGTCAGCTATTCTTAAAAAATAATTGTTTGACACTCCTGGTTCTGATATATAGACTGTACTTGGGTGTATATTTTTAAACCCTGTTGAAACGACGGGGTTTAAAAAACAATAATTTGCTTAGCACAAACGCACAGTCTGACCAAGACCCTAAGACGGGGTGTTGGTCAGAACGAGCTAATTCTCTATCTATGATAATCTTAAGATGATCTATAAATAAGATACTACATGTAGTACTCTATCTATGATAATCTTAAGATGATCTATAAATAAGATACTACATGTAGTACTCTATCTATGATAATCTTAAGATGATCTATAAATAAGATACTACGTGTAGTACTCTATCCACGACTATTTAAGATAATCTTAAGATGATCTATAAATAAAGATACTACATGTAGTACTCTATCTATAACGATTTGAGATAATCTTAAGATGATCTATAAATAAAGATACTACGTGTAGTACTCTGTCTAAGATGATTTAAGATAATCTTAAGATGATCTATAAATAAAGATACTACGTGTAGTACTCTATCTATGATAATCTTAAGATACTACGTGTAGTACTCTGTCTAAGATGATTTAAGATAATCTTAAGATGATCTATAAATAAAGATACTACACGTAGTACTCTATCTTAGATGATCTATAAATAAAGATACTACGTGTAGTACTCTATCTATACGTGTAGTACTCTGTCTAAGATGATTTAAGATAATCTTAAGATGATCTATAAATAAAGATAATACGTGTAGTACTCTATCTACGATGATTTGAGATAATCTTAAGATGATCTATAAATAAGATACTACGCGTAGTACTCTATCTGTGACGATTTAAGATAATCTTAAGATGATCTATAAACAAAGATACTTCGTGTAGTACTCTATCTATGATAATCTTAAGATGATCTATAAATAAAGATACTACGTGTAGTACTCTGTCTAAGATGATTTAAGATAATCTTAAGATGATCTATAAATAAAGATACTACGTGTAGTACTCTATCTATGATAATCTTAAGATACTACGTGTAGTACTCTGTCTAAGATGATTTAAGATAATCTTAAGATGATCTATAAATAAAGATACTACACGTAGTACTCTATCTTAGATGATCTATAAATAAAGATACTACATGTAGTACTCTATCTATAACGATTTGAGATAATCTTAAGATGATCTATAAATAAAGATACTACGTGTAGTACTCTATCTATAATAATCTTAAGATGATCTATAAATAAAGATACTACGTGTAGTACTCTGTCTAAGATGATTTAAGATAATCTTAAGATGATCTATAAATAAAGATACTACGTGTAGTACTCTATCTATGATAATCTTAAGATACTACGTGTAGTACTCTGTCTAAGATGATTTAAGATAATCTTAAGATGATCTATAAATAAAGATACTACACGTAGTACTCTATCTTAGATGATCTATAAATAAAGATACTACACGTAGTACTCTATCTAAGATGATTTAAGATAATCTTAAGATGATCTATAAATAAAGATAATACGTGTAGTACTCTATCTACGACGATTTGAGATAATCTTAAGATGATCTATAAATAAGATACTACGCGTAGTACTCTATCTGTGACGATTTAAGATAATCTTAAGATGATCTATAAATAAAGATACTACATGTAGTACTCTATCTATAATAATCTTAAGATGATCTATAAATAAAGATACTACACGTAGTACTCTATCTTAGATGATCTATAAATAAAGATACTACACGTAGTACTCTATCTAAAATGATTTAAGATAATCTTAAGATGATCTATAAATAAGATACTACACGTAGTACTCTATCTAAGATGATTTAAGATAATCTTAAGATGATCTATAAATAAAGATAATACGTGTAGTACTCTATCTGTGACGATTTAAGATAATCTTAAGATGATCTATAAATAAAGATACTACATGTAGTACTCTATCTATAATAATCTTAAGATGATCTATAAATAAAGATACTACACGTAGTACTCTATCTTAGATGATCTATAAATAAAGATACTACACGTAGTACTCTATCTAAGATGATTTAAGATAATCTTAAGATGATCTATAAATAAGATACTACACGTAGTACTCTATCTAAGATGATTTAAGATAATCTTAAGATGATCTATAAATAAGATACTACGCGTAGTACTCTATCTACGACGATTTAAGATAATCTTAAGATGATCTATAAATAAAGATACTACGTGTAGTACTCTATCTATGATAACCTTAAGATGATCTATAAATAAAAATACTACGTGTAGTACTCTGTCTAAGATGATTTAAGATAATCTTAAGATGATCTATAAATAAAGATACTACGTGTAGTACTCTATCTATGATAATCTTAAGATACTACGTGTAGTACTCTGTCTAAGATGATTTAAGATAATCTTAAGATGATCTATAAGACACTACGCGTAGTACCACACACAGTCTATATATCAGAGCCAGGAGTGTGTTCCACATGAAAGACGACTCGTTTTTATTATAAAAAAACGGATCTGATTCCTGGAAAATCGTGTAGATTCCTAAAAATAGATCTGACTCCTGGAAAATCGTGTAGATTATAACGAGGATGACACCTCTAAATTTCTCAAATGTTTTTTACTCCTTACGTGTCTCCACCTAGAGCAAAAGGGATATAGTCTATCACATGTTTTACACATATAATCATGAGTTCTTATCCACTCTTTGGTTTGTGCTCTATTTACTACTAAAGCTTCTTCTTTGGTTTGGTAAATTTTTGGTCTCGCCATTATATAATACCGTATGTTTTATTATGTTGAGGAACGAGTCGAAGCAGGACCGCCAACACCCTGTCTTAGTTGTAGTCTTCAAAGGGGGTGTCGAAACGGCGGGGCCTGAAAAACGCAACCATACGCAGTCTATATATCAGAGCTAGGAGTGTGTTCCGCATGAAATACGATGAGAGCTGACACCTTAAAACAAGGTGTTGGTTGGGAAATGTTTGTATCGAGCAGTTATTTTTTAAGAATAGCTGACCCCCTGTTTTAGGGGGTCAGCTATCGCTCAAAAACTGGGGTCCCAAATTGGGACCTGAGATTTCGTCGTCTTTTATGCGGAAAGCACCCCTGGTTCTGATATGAGTATCGTGTTTGGTTGCAAGTTTAAAGGGGGGGTCGGAATCAGACCCCCCTTTAAACTCATAATAACATGCGGTCTACATATAAGAACCAGCGGTATGTCAGTCGATGAGAAAAGAAAGGTTCGAGATCTCAGGTCCCAGTTTGGGACCCGAGATTTCGAGTGTCGGAATAGACAAGTTTGACAAATAAACGAGAGTGGTCTATAGACATACACATCGACGATATATAAGGTCAAACGAGAGGTGTTTAAAGGGGGGCGCGAATCACGCCCCCCTTTAAACTTGCAACCAAACACAATACTCATATCGAAGCCAAGAGTTTACTCTCTAGTCGAGATTAGAGTCTGCTGAGAAGTTTAAAACACAGGTATTCGCAGAAGCCTCACCATCTATTAGAAAGACAGGTCAGTTACACACAATATACCCAGTTGGTCAAGTGAGTACTGCAATAGAAGATTCAAGAGTGATACCACGCTGTCTAATCATCAAAGACACTACGCGCAGCACTCTATCTGTGAGATAATCTGTGAGATATCTGTAAGATAACTGTGAGATGGTCTGTGAGATGGTCTGTGAGATGATACTACACGTAGTACTCTACCTATGAGATGATTTAAGATGATCTGTAAGATGATCTTGCGCGCAGTACTCTATCTATGAGATGATTTAAGATGATCTGTAAGATGATCTATAAGATGATACTGCGCGCAGTACTCTATCTATGAGATGATTTAAGATGATCCGTAAGATGATTCGCAAGATGATTAGACAGCGTGGTATCACTCTTGAATCTTCTATTGCAGTACTCACTTGACCAACTGGGTATATTGTGTGTAACTGACCTGTCTTTCTAATAGATGGTGAGGCTTCTGCGAATACCTGTGTTTTAAACTTCTCAGCAGACTCTAATCTCGACTAGAGAGTAAACTCTTGGCTTCGATATGAGTATTGTGTTTGGTTGCAAGTTTAAAGGGTGGCGTGATTCGCGCCCCCCTTTAAACACCTCTCGTTTGACCTTATATATCGTCGATGTGTATGTCTATAGACCACTCTCGTTTATTTGTCAAATTTGTCTATTCCGACACTAGAAATCTCGGGTCCCAAACTGGGACCTGAGATCTCGAACCTTTCTTTTCTCATCGACTGACATACCGCTGGTTCTTATATGTAGACCGCATGTTATTATGAGTTTAAAGGGGGGTCTGATTCCGACCCCCCCCCCCTTTAAACTTGCAACCAAACACGATACTCATATCAGAACCAGGGGTGCTTTCCGCATAAAAGACGACGAAATCTCAGGTCCCAATTTGGGACCCCAGTTTTTGAGCGATAGCTGACCCCCTAAAACAGGGGGTCAGCTATTCTTAAAAAATAACTGCTCGATACAAACATTTCCCAACCAACACCTTGTTTTAAGGTGTCAGCTCTCATCGTATTTCATGCGGAACACACTCCTAGCTCTGATATATAGACTGCGTATGGTTGCGTTTTTCAGGCCCCGCCGTTTCGACACCCCCTTTGAAGACTACAACTAAGACAGGGTGTTGGCGGTCCTGCTTCGACTCGTTCCTCAACATAATAAAACATACGGTATTATATAATGGCGAGACCAAAAATTTACCAAACCAAAGAAGAAGCTTTAGTAGTAAATAGAGCACAAACCAAAGAGTGGATAAGAACTCATGATTATATGTGTAAAACATGTGATAGACTATATCCCTTTTGCTCTAGGTGGAGACACGTAAGGAGTTAAAAACATTTGAGAAATTTAGAGGTGTCATCCTCGTTATAATCTACACGATTTTCCAGGAGTCAGATCTATTTTTAGGAATCTACACGATTTTCCAGGAATCAGATCCGTTTTTTTATAATAAAACGAGTCGTCTTTCATGTGGAACACACTCCTGGCTCTGATATATAGACTGTGTGTGGTACTACGCGTAGTGTCTTATAGATCATCTTAAGATTATCTTAAATCATCTTAGACAGAGTACTACACGTAGTATCTTAAGATTATCATAGATAGAGTACTACACGTAGTATCTTTATTTATAGATCATCTTAAGATTATCTTAAATCATCTTAGACAGAGTACTACACGTAGTATTTTTATTTATAGATCATCTTAAGGTTATCATAGATAGAGTACTACACGTAGTATCTTTATTTATAGATCATCTTAAGATTATCTTAAATCGTCGTAGATAGAGTACTACGCGTAGTATCTTATTTATAGATCATCTTAAGATTATCTTAAATCATCTTAGATAGAGTACTACGTGTAGTATCTTATTTATAGATCATCTTAAGATTATCTTAAATCATCTTAGATAGAGTACTACGTGTAGTATCTTTATTTATAGATCATCTAAGATAGAGTACTACGTGTAGTATCTTTATTTATAGATCATCTTAAGATTATTATAGATAGAGTACTACATGTAGTATCTTTATTTATAGATCATCTTAAGATTATCTTAAATCGTCACAGATAGAGTACTACGCGTAGTATCTTTATTTATAGATCATCTTAAGATTATCTCAAATCGTCGTAGATAGAGTACTACACGTATTATCTTTATTTATAGATCATCTTAAGATTATCTTAAATCATCTTAGATAGAGTACTACGTGTAGTATCTTTATTTATAGATCATCTAAGATAGAGTACTACGTGTAGTATCTTTTTATAGATCATCTAAGATAGAGTACTACGTGTAGTATCTTTATTTATAGATCATCTTAAGATTATCTTAAATCATCTTAGACAGAGTACTACACGTAGTATCTTAAGATTATCATAGATAGAGTACTACACGTAGTATCTTTATTTATAGATCATCTTAAGATTATCTTAAATCATCTTAGACAGAGTACTACACGTAGTATCTTTATTTATAGATCATCTTAAGATTATTATAGATAGAGTACTACACGTAGTATCTTTATTTATAGATCATCTTAAGATTATCTCAAATCGTTATAGATAGAGTACTACATGTAGTATCTTTATTTATAGATCATCTAAGATAGAGTACTACGTGTAGTATCTTTATTTATAGATCATCTTAAGATTATCTTAAATCATCTTAGACAGAGTACTACACGTAGTATCTTAAGATTATCATAGATAGAGTACTACACGTAGTATCTTTATTTATAGATCATCTTAAGATTATCTTAAATCATCTTAGACAGAGTACTACACGTAGTATCTTTATTTATAGATCATCTTAAGATTATCATAGATAGAGTACTACACGTAGTATCTTTGTTTATAGATCATCTTAAGATTATCTTAAATCGTCACAGATAGAGTACTACGCGTAGTATCTTATTTATAGATCATCTTAAGATTATCTCAAATCATCGTAGATAGAGTACTACACGTATTATCTTTATTTATAGATCATCTTAAGATTATCTTAAATCATCTTAGATAGAGTACTACGTGTAGTATCTTTATTTATAGATCATCTAAGATAGAGTACTACGTGTAGTATCTTTATTTATAGATCATCTTAAGATTATCTTAAATCATCTTAGACAGAGTACTACACGTAGTATCTTAAGATTATCATAGATAGAGTACTACACGTAGTATCTTTATTTATAGATCATCTTAAGATTATCTTAAATCATCTTAGACAGAGTACTACACGTAGTATCTTTATTTATAGATCATCTTAAGATTATTATAGATAGAGTACTACACGTAGACGTAGTATCTTTATTTATAGATCATCTTAAGATTATCTCAAATCGTTATAGATAGAGTACTACATGTAGTATCTTTATTTATAGATCATCTTAAGATTATCTTAAATAGTCGTGGATAGAGTACTACACGTAGTATCTTATTTATAGATCATCTTAAGATTATCATAGATAGAGTACTACGTCAGACTGTGCGTTTGTGCTAAGCAAATTATTGTTTTTTAAACCCCGTCGTTTCAACAGGGTTTAAAAATATACACCCAAGTACAGTCTATATATCAGAACCAGGAGTGTCAAACAATTATTTTTTAAGAATAGCTGACCCCCTAAAACAGGGTGTTAGCTTTTCTTAAAAATAACTGCTACTTTGAAGACTACAATTAAGATGTCCTAATAGCATGCAAATAATAGTAAAATATTAAGACACTACATATGACCCCCTACTCGTGGCGTGCTTGTGATCGATAGAAGGGTCACTTTGACCAAGGTCCCAAAACAGGACCTTGGTCAGATCACGCGTTCGTGCTATTAAGTGGTTACTTTCTTAAGATGACTGCTATTTAAACACAAAAACAAATATAATTTTGGGAAACGTGTAGATTCGAAAAATAAATCCAATTTTACAAAAGTGTCCTGGTACCGCTATGTTGTATACTCCCAAACCACGCGACACATCACTGTTAGTAGTCTCGAAAGTGGAGACAATAGCAATATGTTACACGATTTGGAGTCTATGAGACGTATATATACACTCCCAAGCCACGCGATACATCACTGTTAGTAGTCTCGAAAGTGGAGACAATAGCAATATATTGAACGATTTGGAGTCCATGAGACGTGTATATACACTCCCAAGCCATGCGACACACCACTGTTAGTAGTCTCGAGAGTGGAGACAATGGCGATATACCACATGGTTTGGAGCCCGTGAGGCGTGTTTCTAAACTCCCAAAACACGTGATACACCACTGTTAGTAGTCTCGAGAGTGGAGACAATGGCAATATATTGTACGGTTTGGAGCTCACGAGGCGTGTCTTTATTTTTAGAATACTAAATATTTATATACCAATGTGGTACCTCTGTAAACGAAGATATCGCTCGTAACAATATCATGTCAGCGACATTGTTATGCCTGCGCCGGTAGCCCCACTTTCTATACTACTCAGTACGAATAAGTTACAGTTGTATGGGGAATATGAAAAGCTTTATTAACAAACACAACAAACGTATCCTGACTCGAGATGCTAAACAAAACAACACGACAAATGACACCCGCACATGCAATTGTCGACGACCGGATGAATGCCCAACCACTGGAAAATGCTTAACAAAGAGCGTCGTTTACCAGACCGACGTAACAACGAAAGACGCTACATCGGCATTACAGCTAACGAGTTTAAGCAAATATATGGAAACCACTTGAAGTCTTTTTGAAATATAAAATATTCAAACGACACTGAACTGTCCAAACATGTTTGGAATCTGAAGAAAGAGAGCAAAGACTTCAGCATTAAGTGGTCTATAATCAAACGAGTTGCGGCATATAAACCTGGGTCGAAAAGATGCAATTTGTGCCTGGAGGAGAAATTACTTTTAATGAAGGCAAAGAAGAAACATTTCCTAAACAAACGATCAGAATTTTTCTCGAAGTGCCGACATGTAACTAGACACCAAATCAACATAATGACATAGGTCATAGCCAGTATATATTAAGAATAGTGGAACACGATCTGTCAGTTGCCTGATGATCGCATAAAGCGTGAAACTCGGAGTAGCGACAATACATTCAACCTAAATTATAATTCCGCTCTGCCTATATAATGGTATTGAGCGCTCTTCTATCTTACGCCATATACATATACATATACATATACATATACATATACACATACACATACACATACATATACATATACATATACATATATATATATATATATATATATATATATATATATATATATATATATATATATATATATATATATATATATATATATATATATATATAGATAGATATATATATATCTATATATCTATATATCTATATATCTATATCTATATCTATATCTATATCTATCTATATATATATATATATAGGAGCTCTGTATAGAGAAATGTTTGCCCGAGATATCAGAAACTGCCGGAGGCCGTAGGCCGAGGGTCGTTTGTTAGACCGCAGGCAAATATTTTTTGTTACGGACCTACCAAAACGGTAAATAACATATCTATTTTTATTATACAAGGTGAAAGAATCGAGATAGTTCGGTAAAACTGTATTATTTGGAAAAGCAAAAGGAAAGGAAAATAAAGTATTCAAAATATTTTAGTTTTTGTATGATAAAGTTATTTCCAGCTTAATTGAATCAAATTATATGTTAGTTTTCCATTTTCCAGTTAATAATAAATCAAAATCACCATTAAAAATTGTAACATTTAGGATTCCGAGACCGTATTAGGATTCCGCCCCCTGAAGATTAATAAAAAATAATATAAATTTATTTATCATCATTGGGATGTACAGAAGTTGTAGAGGCAAATTTTGAGGATGGATGTTTTGTAAGACTCGACCGAGCTCTTAGAATTTATTCGAAATGTATGTTCATATATTTGGAAGAATGGTACATATTTATCTTATCATGCTGGAAAATATTTACCTATTGTTCATCCTCATAACGACTAATCGAGTATATATGCTAAATATTAACTTTTCAATGTAGCTACTATTTTAAAGTATAAGAAAGCTCACAGATATGCTACCGCGTATACCGGTATAGAGCTTTGGTAATGAGCTTCGATTCCCAGCCCTTCCTTAATGTTGTATTTTCACAACTGGTCTAGCACTAACAATTTTCCTGTACAACTTGTATTAATAATCGTATAGATGTAACACCACGCCTTTTGACATAATTCTTCGTATCAACCTTTTTGGTACATTTTTGCCACCGCCATCTTATAGTTCTCCCAATAACGTAATTTCTAGTGACCTATGCGCAATTTAGTTATCATTATTAACACATACAGAAGCTATTGTGGTCTAGTGGTTACCACAGATGTCTATGAGCTGGGAGATACAGGTTCAAATCCTGTGTCGGACCACCACTCAGGGGTGTTAAAAATAATTAAGGAGAAAGTACTGCCTTTGCAATAATACCAGCAAACGGTAAGACTTTCGGGTCTTCTCGGATAACCACCTTAAATCGTAGGCACACGGAACCCGCTAACATTTGGGCTTCTAGCCGGTATTCCGTTCACCTAAATCTAATAAACTAAACAAAGCACTTAACCCAAATTAACTTAATTTAATTCGAATTAGAATAGCAAAATTTTAGTATACTCAAATTTAATTTTTTTCTCAGCTTTTAGCGCTCTTGCAATCTTATTTGCAGTCAATACTGTCCAGTCATCTCAGTACATCGTCAGGATGTTCGCAGAAGTTCATTCTCAAATGACGTCAGCTGAAAGAACTTTAGCCTACACTAAAATAAATGCTGAAAAAGGACAAGATGTAAAGAAAGAGCCAGCAGAAAATTGGCCTCATTCTGGCGCCATACAGTTTAAAAATGTTTCACTGTGGCATTACGAAGATGGTCCAAAAGTTTTAAAGAATTTAAACTTTAAAATAAATGCATTAGAGAAGATTGGAATTACTGGACGAACAGGTGCTGGAAAATCATCCTTAGCAGCCGCGCTTATGAGAATGGCTGAGACGGATGGCGAGATTATTGTTGATGATATTAATATTATAACGCTCAATGTTGTTTCTACTCGTAGAAATATTTCCATTATTTCTCAGTCTCCAATTTTAATCAGTGGTTCAATCAGAGTCAACTTAGATCCTTCAGGAATGTTCACGGATTCTGAGATTTGGGATGCTCTAGAACAGATGCAGATAAAATCTGTAATTTCTAGATTACCACAGCAACTTGAGAGCTTAATTATTGGATCCAGCTCGAGTTTCAGTGTAGGAGAAATACAGTTATTACATTTAGCACGTGTTTTACTAAAAAAGAGTAAAATTATTATCTTTGACGAAGCGACTGGCAAGGTGGATGAGAAAAGGGATGAAATAATTCAGAGAATCATTCGTAATGTGTTCAAGGATTGCACAGTCATCACTATTGCACATCGACTGAGCACAATTCTCGACTGTGATCGAATAATGGTGTTGGATCGTGGTGAGATTGTCGAATTCGATAAACCAGATATTTTGTTGAAAAAAAAGGATGGGATACTACAGCAACTGTGCAAAATATCGATTAAAAATTAGTAAATTATTAAAAAAACTATATATTTAACATTGTGACACAAACCACCATAGCCGATAAACCTGTGGCACAATTACAAAAAATCTCTAAATCAATTATAATAAATGTATTATGTAGATCTTATTAAAATTTTATTATGCCTTTTCTACGTGTTTTATGCTGGGCTTTAATATTCTTAACAAAGTTACGCTTCCCGCCTGGCCAATCTCTGGCTAATAACTAATAACAATTAAATAACAGTGTCATGCTAAAATATACCATAAGAAACATCATTCCTATCTAGTATATATGTGGCTATGACCTTAAAGAAAATTTCTTAAAACGTTCAATTGTTAAATAAATGGAATATTTGCAAGCAAATAGGATTTTTATATCTTCCATCTGTCGAATTTATATTTTACTAAAGTGTCAATGTGAATGGTGTAATAGCTAATATAGAGACTCTGATGACCCTGGACGAATCCCCTGTTGATCACTGAGGACGAATCTTCAACACATTATTATAAGGATAAAACCTTAATAATAACAATGGATGAATCCACGAAATAAAACACATGAGGACGAATCCCAATAATAAATAAGTCCCTGTTGATCACTGATTTTGAGATCAGTGGCCACGACAGACCCCTTCCGGTTAAGGTAATATGACATCGACTGTTGTTTTTTATTAATTTGGCATTTAAAGGGAAGTTTTGCGTCGACTTTATGTCTGACAGACTTCTCCTGCCATAATTTAATTTTATTTATAATTTACTCTAGTCCACTTATTTATTATTGGGGATTCGTCCTCTTGTAATTTATGTGTGGATTCGTCCATTGTTATTATTAAAGTTTTATCCTTATAATGTGTCGAGGATTCGTCCTCCGTGATCAACAGGGGATTCGTCCACTGTTGCTTTTGATTAATTTGGCATTTAAAGGGGAGTTTTGCGTCGACTTTATGTCTGACAGACTTTTCCTGCCATAATTTAATTTTGTTTATAGGTGGCTTAGTCCACTTATTTTTTATTGGGGATTCGTCCTCTTGTATTTTATAATATGTGGATTCGTCCATTGTTATTATTAAGGTTTTATTTATTATCAATGTTATTTATTAAGCTTAAAATTTATTGGTTCAAATTAGAGTGAGGAAAATTATATGTATCGCTTTCTAAATAAGCCTTAGAACTTAGAATACTTAGTTATCTATATGTGAAGAATTTTTCATGGCTGCCTTTTTGAAAAATGATGTGCAGTTTTCTTTAAATTGACAAAAATGATGCACAAGTTCCTTAATGCACAATGTTAACTAGAATCCGGCTTGCTAATTGTTTTATATCAACTGTTTTTCGAACATTCATTGTGGTTGACGCATGTAGAGCGACGCTTTCTCTGATAGTGACAATACTTTAATTTCGTGCAGAATTGGAAAATCAAGAGGTTAAACCATCTTTGTTCTTGAGAGACCGTAGTTGGAACAACTAAACAATAATTATGCATATTAACATTGCTATTTAGAATACTAATTTTTATAATACTTTTGGTAATAATTAGTTTTAACTTGTCACCAACTCAGGTTTTCCTGTTGCTGGCTTTTCCCATGGGTTTTTTACCAGCAACAGGTTTTAATGCAGTGCGCATAATTCACGAGACATGATGGAAGACATAAATGGAATATTTGCAAGCAAATAGGATTTTTATATCTTCCATCTGTCGAATTTATATTTTACTAAAGTGTCAATGTGAATGGTGTAATAGCTAATATAGAGACTCTGATGACCCTCGATGTCATATTACCTTAACCGGAAGGGGTCTGTCTTGGAACGTGCGATTTCAGTTGTCATGTTGATGATATCGCTTGATTCTGTTCGATTGCAGATATTCTGTAATTGGAGTCTATTATACTTTGTCATTGGTTACTGTCGCTAAGGAGTCACGTGGGATATGCGCGCGATGCCAGAGAGATTACTCGCAAACGACTCTTTTGCAGAGACACAACTAGAAAGGCAATGGCAGAAAAGTATTCCACATCAAACCCGCACGACCGGGGAGACATATATCTGGATACTGAAAAATAGACCCTTACAAGGTTTTAATAGACCCTTACAAAATATACTTTAAAACTAGAAATACGTATGCGCAACAACCCCTCGCCCAATTGCTGTTTGAAACTTAATACAGTACAGTACTTCTTTTAGTACTTAATACAGTACAGTACTTCATTTTCCAAACTAAATAAATTTTCAGTGGACAATATCTCTCAGAGCTTTGTATTGTCTGAATTTAATTGTTTCATAGGACATCAAACTAAATACATGCAGCCCAAACTTTTTAATTTTTGAGTGCAGCAACATAATAGTGGGGGATCTACTGCTGTTTCTACCATCAATCACTAAGAAAGAAATTACTTTTATCACAATATTGATGACTAGCGAAATAATCAATGCAGTATTTAGTATATAGACACCAAAGGCTGTTGAAGGAAGAAAGTGCATCTCTATCATACAATGAGTGTCCTTTAAAAAAATCAAATTCATTCAAATGTCTACGGATGCATATAGTGCGAATGTATAGGGGTCCATTCAAATTAGATTTGCTAAGACGTATTAGTGATTCTACTCCAATTGTTGGTGTGGATATATTATATCAGTAAGTTAATAATTCTACCCACATTGGACTACTGTGATGTGGAGCTGGCAGGAATATGGATAACTAAATATTGATGGTCATAATCAGAGGTCATATGCATGTCAGGGAAACTGATCTTTCCTAAGTCGGGACTTGAAACTGATTGGCTAATATAAATCCTAAGTTTTGTACCTCTTGTATTAGAAGCAAGTTACATTGCGTAATGCTAGTTAGGAAATTCCATGGCATTTTAACATCATATCTACCAGTAAAGAGCTATTTTCCATGTTTCAATTAATCTGTTCATACATGTTATAGCACCATTATCTATTGCCTTAATTGACAATATGTGAAGGATATACAACTTTTGAGTTAAAATTAGTTTTTGTAACATTGTACTGTACATTTATGAATATGTGTTGAAATTTGTAACAACTGTAATTTGTTAGAAAACAAGACCCCCATATATTGATACCAGTGTTAGCATTGAAGGGGCTATCCTGTATAAATATTATTGTATTATTATTGTATTATTATTATTATTATTATGATTATTATTATTATTATTATTATTATTATTATTATTATTATTATTATTAGTACTAATAATATGATAGATAATTTTATTTCAAAAAGTTACATTGCAGTAGAGACTGAATTGCGTAACTAATAATGCATTAACAACAATACTACCGTACTAATAATAATGCCTAATGCAGATTGAAGATACCACTGTACCATATTTGCTATGTAACAAAGCATATATATGGCATTGTGTACTATAGTATCTAAATTATATCACCATTCACATATATTATAACCTATATTCAGGATGCCATGCCTAGTCTGCTTGTCGACAATGATCTAGCTAACACAGTTCTTGTTCAATCCCTAACAATTTCTGGAGACATAATAGTGTCAACATACCCAATGTGAACATAATAATTAATAATAAGCTGTATTTTACATTGACAGATCGCGACATAATAAATTGTGACCCACTAGGCCAGCTAAGTACTGTAGGTCTAACATGTTCCATAATGGATGGAGTACTGTAAACACAGATTATATGGAATACATGCCAGTATATAAAACATGGACGTCAAGATCATATCGAGATTCAGATGGAGAGAGGTTACAATGATGTACTGGTTCTAATGCTATATGTACTGCCTATGCAGCAGTTACTATATATATATTAGTAATGATTGGGTGTGTTAATATATACACTGCTGTAAGCAAATGCGAGCTGCATTTAGGCCGACATATATCAATAGAATCAGTACATCAATGTAACCTTCACTCGCCATCTGAATCTTGGTAGCTCAATGGTTAGAGCATCTCACTGGAAATCAGGAAGTTATCCCTGTCTGGGACACCGAATAATTTTTCTGAGGATATGAGCTTGCTTGACAATCATCCATGTACTGTATCGTCTGTTTCCCCCCGAGCGCTCCCTTATTCAGCAGTGTATATATTAACACTGACAAGTATACAGTAATACTTGTTTATTGCTACAAAATTGTAGGCCAGGCCTAGGTCATGTAAACACAGCAATAGTATGCATGTTTTTTCACCCTAAACTACTGTATCTATAGGCTAATTATCAAGCATAGCATTTATAATTTTAATAAAATAATAAACATACTGTACATGCAATTCCAAAATTTGTACTACCACTTACTATTCTGCAGTATTATAAAGAACAAATGGTATATATTTTAAACTGCATGGATTTAATTCCAACTGTCAAAATATTATACATATATGTTTTGAAAATTGAAAATTATAAACATTCAAAACATTACACACCTTCAAATTTTTCAAAATCTCTCTGCTAAGTATTTCATTGCGGAGCTTGGAGCAAATACACAATACAGTGTACAATTATTTAAATTACATTAAAATTAGCGAGTCATGGTCAAAAAGTTAAACGATAAAGTCAAGCACTGAACTGAAGGTAATGGCTATATTCGCACGCAGGCACGTAGCTAGAGTAAGAAATTTATTTCGAAATTTTTTTCGAAATTTATTTAAGAAATTTATTTCGGGGGGGGCAAGTGCAGGGATAAATATTTTTGAAAAGTTAATTTATTGCGTAGAATAAGTACGACTCCGCCCCCTTTCCTTACAGATGCTGTAAATACAGATGCTCAAAATGTTTTTATAAAAATGGAATAACCAAACTCACAAGCAATTGCAATTACAACTAACTACAACTTTTATTTTAAGTACATGTAACTACAACTTTTTATTTCACAACTTCAGGACCAGGTTACTAAGGTAGGGAACCCTATGCTGGTCTACAGTATATAGAATGTAATATAAAAGTAAAAGCAGTTATAAACTAAGATACCATCACAATAAACTGAATTCAGGGATAACAACTGACATTACAGAAGAAAGCGTCGGTGCTTCATCCGCTTAAAGCCGTAATATATTTTTCAATAGATAAGAGCGCAAGATTATTGAGACGCATAGTGGTCATTTGTGAGCGCAAACGAGTTTTTATTCTCTTCACAGATGAGAACATTCGCTTAACCTTGCACGACATCCGAGGGACAGTCACAAGAATCTGATACAAGTTGTGAACATCAGGGAAAATATCTTTGTCATGACATCCAGTACATCGATCAAAGTATCTAGCTGAGATTCATTTTGCCGAGGAGTGAGCGAACGGAAAACTTCTATTTCACAATCTTTGATGTCTATTGCATACAGTTCAGATAGCGTATTCATGAGTTCCTGCTTGTTAAGAACGTTTTGAGAGTTTGGTAAAGAACAAGCTGCAGCCCTCATGATGCCAGATTGATCAGTACCAAAGCGAGCATCCAATTCTGCTAAGATCTCCCCTCATTTTGGCGTAACAAAATTGAAAGCTCTTCAAAGTTCGATGCGTTTGGGTGTCTGGCCAACAGCGCTAGTTAGATACGCATCTCAGTAAACCTTTTTGCATGGACGACGCCCTTATCTGATTGTGCTTCTTATATCGAAATTTCGATTGCATATTTGTCGGACAACTCTTTGGCATATTCGACAACCTTGTCAAACTCGAAATTGACCAACCTTTTCCTCAGGTCGGGAAGCAATATCAGACAAGAAGAAACAGTTGCTGTCGACGTTTGAAAAGCTTTAGTACAAAAATCAGAGTAATCATACATCTTACCAAAGAAAACTAAGAGGGTCACAAATTTCTTAGTTTGTAGAGTACCTAACAGATATTTTGCTGCTAGACTTGTCTCTGCATCTTGATCGTTTTCAAATATGCTTAAAGTATTAAGAATACAATCAAACCGACCGCGCAGAAACCTCTCCACCAAAGAACGGGAAGACCAACCAGTACTACAAACGTGCAAGTTCAAGAGCTTGCGCGTTGGGATAGCGCTCATGCTTCATGATGGATGTCTAAGAAAGCTGCATGGCGCTTTGTTCCATTCAGGAAAGAATACGTCAAATCCAATGTATCAAAGAAAGATTTGATCAAATGATGTCGGTCAGCAGTTGCAGCTAACACTAAGTTAAGCCTATGTGAAGCACAATGAACATACAGTATGTAGCATTGCGATATCCTGCTCCTTTCATCCGCGCTTGGACACCTCCGTGTATGCCTGACATAACACTCGTATCCCTGCCCTACACATTTCAGAGGATCGAGATCAAAAGGCTGAAGTAGCTTTATCAGTTTTTCAGAGATAGTGGCATAGTGCCCGCATCTATGTCCTTCAATTCAATAAAGCCAATAGCTCTTTCTCTGACATCAGCTTGATGGATATATCGCAAAGAAGCACCTAACAACTCCTTCTTAGATGCATCTTTCACTTTGTCAGCTAGAATAGCATAACAAGATGCGTTTTCTACTTCATGTTTAACATGCTCAAGAAGCACCACAGCAAGTGATGTAAGCAAATCATTTTGAATATCTGGACTCAGCATTTTTGTATTTCCTGGAAGACTTTCGATCCTCTTCATTGCATTACTATCCTATTTTCCTAAAAATTATATCATTTCAAGAAAGATCCCTTTATTAAGCGACTGATCTGATTCATCATCTCCTGAGAAATGATAACGTCAAACCCATCTTGTAGGGGGGGGGGGGGGGTGTGCAAAACTACTGAGCGAGCGCCCGCGCGGTCGATATGGAAATCCATACAAGCGATATTTACCATGCCAAAACACGCTCATTGTGCAATTGGATATTGTGATAACGTCAAACGTTATCTCACCAGGCACTCAAGGCGCTTTTGTATCCTCAAACCATTTTCCTTTGGGAAACGCAGGTGAGTTAATGCCCAATCTCGTTCCCAGAGCCTTGTTAATGCCTGGGTTAAACTTTTTCTCGAACCAGTAATTTAATTGCGCGGCCAATCGCCATATTTGGCACTTTGCGACATTTTTGCGATTAATCGAAATGGAGTTGATCGAGCAGGAAGCTGCAGCATATTGCTTGGAGGTGATCGTGGTTTGTTAACGACGTGCTTCGCTGTACAGTAAAGTTGAAAACGACGAATTATTTGAAGGAATTAAAGTCGTCAATGCTATGTATCTGGTTATAGTATATATTTCTATGTTGATTCTATCTGAAGGACGAATGTTTGTACCTTGTATTATTGAATTTATATTATATCGTTATAGTGTATATTTTGCTTCGATAATATAAAAATAACCAGAATAGTGAAGAGAAACGTTTGTACGGTCTTCACGCGGCTCAAACGTTTATTCATAAAATTACATATTAATTTAACTGAAGTCTGTCAGTAGACTAGAGCCGTAAAGGCTCCACACATTTGTTGTTTACTCAAGCCTCTTATACATATAAACCCTAGTAGGCTAGTGGCAAGTACCTATTCTTACAGAGTCTACCTGCACCATTACACAATTAGTCTTTAAATCTACAATACCTCCCTAAAGACATTAAATCTTATGACCAATTTTGACCGATTCTCGCTCGATTCTCGAATATTTGTGAATATCGAGTAACGAGAATTCTCGAATCTTGTGTAGTCTCTTTTAAGAACCTTAAATGTCATGTTTGTTTGGCTAGATTTTAACAAGCGACTGACACAATTATACGGAAGAAAATGCGTTTGTACAGGAGAAAAGAAAAGGTTTACTTTACGCACTCTTTTTCTAATCCGATATATCAAAATAATTTGGATATTTACGCATAAAACGTTTCTCTATATCAGTATAGCTTGTGATCGAGCCGTTGCATTCGAGCTGGGCGGCTTTTTGTCTGTTTTGATCGTGGCGTTCAAATATACTTTTATCAAAACCAGGACGTTTACAAGCGCCCTGGTTTCGAGAAGCACGCTTTTGTGTGTGTCGCAAGTAATTTGCCAAATGGCTGACCTTATTCGATTAACCACATTGCGATTAACTGTTTTGCATTTACTGTATAATCTCAGGAATTATAACTGGAATTCAATCCATGATATAATTTGTTGGGTTGTATCAATGTTCTCTTCCTTGTTCTTGAGCTTTCTAGCAATACAATTCTTTCATTTGCGTGAGACTGTCAATAACTTTGGAATACAAATTACCATATAAAAATATAAGAAACACGTTCATAAACATGTCAGGAAAGTTGCGTATTGTGTGCTTCTAAAAAATCTAAAAATGTTTCCTGTATGATCTCCGTACACTATCAATTTGCGAGGTGAGTATAGCGTGTGTTGTTATCACAGTTTCACAGTGTTTGGTTATCATTTCTGCTTTCAAATTGATCTCAATATTAAAGACTAATGTATCACGGAAAATCTTCTCCATACTCGAGAATATCAAAACGCGATCACTCGATACTCAAGAATAACGCGACTACTCGATACTCGAAAGTATGCACCGCTGACGGTCTTTAGCTGATCACTGAGCCCAAGCTCATCCTGCGCCGTTGGGCTGAGCACTTCAAACAAGTTCTAAACAGACCATCCCACATCGCAGACTCAGTGATTGAAGATGTCACAGAACGTGCACCAATGTCAGATATCGCGGTTCTGCCGGCCATCGGCGAGGTTCAAAAGGCAATAAAGCAGCTCAAGAATGGCAAGGCTCCCGGATCTGATGGACTACCACCCCGATATGGCGGACCTAATCTGACCAACCGGCTCCATCGACTTTTCATAAAGATTTGGAACCATGAAGCTGTCCCACAGGATATCCGAGACGCAACGATCGTCCACCTCTACAAGAGAAAAGACGACCGCTCCACATGCGACAACATGCACCGCAGCATATCACTCCTTAGCATAGCTGGCAAGATCCTTGCTCGAGTCATCGTCGATCGTCTCATTAAAGTCGCCGAGGCTGTCCAACCCGAGAATCTGGGCACGGCCGTCCAATCTGGGCACGGCCGACATGGTCTTGAAAACCTGACCAAAGCGTTCGGCTGTCCCGAAAAGCTGGTGAACATCATCCGTTCCTTTCACGACAGGATGACCGCACGCGTCGTTGGACAGGGCGGCGAGTCGGACTCCTTCAACGTGACCATTGGAACGAAGCAAGGATGCGCTCTTGCACCATCTATGTTTGGGATAGGCATCGCCGCAATGATCTCAGACGCCTCGCGGGAATGCGACGCTGGAATCGACATCAATTACCAGATCGATGGTGGAGTATTTAATCTGCGCCGGCTCAAGTCCAGGACGAAGCTCCTTTACATGCTCATACGCGAACTACTATTTGCAAACGACTGCGCTCTTGTTACCCACACCGAAGGCGATGCGCAATGCCTCATGCATGCCTTTGCTCGAGCCTCCGAACGTCATGGGCTCACTATAAGCCTGAAAAAACCCGAGGTGCTTTTCCAGCCAAAGCCAGAGGCACCATACGAGGAGCCAACTATTTTCATCGGCTCTCAAGTGCTAAAGGTCTCCGACAAGTTCTGCTACCTTCTGCAAACGATGGCTCGGACGCCGAGATAAGCATGCACTCGCATCTCCAAGGCCTCTACTGCGTTTGGTCGCCTCGTTCACAGGTTGTGGAGTACACATGATGTGCGCCTCACGACAAAAGTCCGGGTGTACAGAGCGTCGGTGCTACTGCGTAACTGTACGGCTGTGAAACATGGACCTTGTACCGCCGGCACATTAAACAACTCGAACGATTCGACATGAGGTGCCTTAGACGCATCGCGAACATTCAATGGCAAGAGAAAATCCCGAACACGGAGGTACTTGAACGCTGTAACATGGATGGCATTGAGGCCTACATCATGCGCTCACGGTTGCGCTGGGCCGGTCACCTCGTGCGAATGGAGGACACAAGAATTTCCAAGGCTCCCTTTTTCGGCGAACTGCAGCATGGCTTACGCGCCATGGTGGCCCCAAGAAACGATATAAGGACACCCTAAAACAAACCCTGAAGCAAGTTAACATCGCACCGGCACTTGGGAAGCAGAAGCCATCCACCGAAACAAACAGCGGTGGTTCATTTCGAACAATCCAGGATCACAAACCTGAAAGAGAAGAGGAGATGCAGGAAGGAGGGCGTGGTAGCAACCTCGTCCCCCAGTTTGGCCTGCAGCCGGTGCGACCGCGTTTGTGGCAGATATATATATATATATATATATATACATATATATATATATATATATATATATATATATATATATATATATATATATATACATATATATACATGTATAAAGCTTGAACTAGTTACTGGAAGACTTGTAAATCTTGACAGCCTGCTGCCCTAAGACGTGAACATGTGTACCGGATACAGAATATTACATCATTGAAATGTTGACTTTAAAAGTAGGATTAGTATTTCTTTAAATCAGGGTTAGGACTGTCCATTGTGTGTCTGGTACACAAAGAAGATGCCTTAATTTTTAAATGAAATTTGATTTTATCATTATATATACAATATTTATAAATATGGCTTACTGTAATTACACAGTAAAGTTTGAACTAGCTACTGAAAGACTTGTGAAGCTTGACAACCCTGCACTGCCCAAAGACGTGAACATCTTGACAACTTTGAAGTTGTAGCTATTGCTGTGCATTTATAGTGCATCAATTTTTAATTGAAATGTGGTTTTATCACCATATATATATTATATTAAACTATGGCTAAAGTACGCAGTAAAATTGTATAATTGTATAGCAACTGTTGACTTTTTCTGTTTTTCTTCAGGTAACAAGGCAATAATTATGGTCAGGGTTTTCGTGTAATATTTAAGAAATCCATTACAACAGGGAATGACTTGCTTTTGGCCTGGATTCACAACAAATTTTGAAAATACCTGTCATAATATTTGGTTGCAAAACTGTTACCAATTGATGTCATGCAGATTGGTTTCTATACTGAACTTGTAGCTCTTCTCATGCAAGAGCTCATAAACCTTACCTTATAATTAAGTTTTATATAATTTAGTGTACTGTATATTGAAGTGACATAATAAAGTGTTTTTTTACATTTTCTGATGTCTTTATGAGTGTATTTTTCGAAATATTATGGTTTCGGCATATTAATCCCCTCGCCCGGCGCGAAGCGCCGGCCGCAGGCCTGAGGGCGAGGGTGCTAATATCGACCGGCGTTTAGTCCCTCATCACGGGATTCCAAGTGTTTATAGAGTCACTTTCAGTTTATTACTCGGGCGTCAGCCGAGTTTAGGTTCCCCGATTATTATTATTTTTTTGGTCGAGATATGGCCCCAACAGGCTTTGCGAACCTGGCATGTGAGTCGTGTATCTATTTTTGTATCTATGCATGTGACCACTGTTTTCACCAGCGATTGCTTGTCGAAACGGGTTGGTCCGCGATCTGATGAAAACTTATTTGTCAATAGAAGCACAAAGAACTTACTTGACGAAGCCAAGTTGCAAGTGTCAGGTATAAACATGCTGTGTTGATATCAACCGAGGAGACTGGATATTATATGAACGAGGTAACGTTATTAATATTTATGATTTGTTTTATTTTTGCCTGTATAATTGTTTATTGTGTTACAAATGTCGTGCAAAATAAAGTCGATGTGATTCAACAGTTTATTGTTTCATTGAACAGTCGTTTATGGTTCCATGAACATGAACTGCATGATGTTTTGACTAATAATTCAGAAAGCACGTTGCTCCTGTATATGAGAATGTAAAAAGTTCCCAGTTATCAATAGAAGTTTCCGCTGATATTGACCCAGAGACTTTAAACACAAAGGAATGTAGATCTCGTTATGCTAATTTTATTGTGATTGAGGTAAACAACCGCCATGGTGGTCGACGTGATCGCGAACCTAGCAGGATCCCAGCTAAAAAACTCTCTTGCCTTTTGAATAAAAGTAGAAAATTGCGTAAACAGCTTCGAAAACACATTAACTCTTTCCCTACGGGCGCAGTTAAAATGGGTCGTTGATGACCCGCAAAGTCGTCAATCGAAAAACACGGCACACGGTAACGCAAGATTAAAAATTGAAATTCGACAAGCGCCAGGAACATGAAATCCACGCATACGCCAAGTTTGATTTGATTTCATAAACAACTCTGCGATTGGTGGCATTTTGAGTTTTCAAGATGCTATGCGGGCGTGCAAGATGGCCTTTTCTGGAAAAATGTAAATTTTTCAACCTGATTTATGATAATTAATGCTAATTTATATTAACATAATGTGTTTTGTTCGGGAAATTTAAAAGAACAAGTAAAAGCCGGTTTATTGGGCTTCCAGAAAATGTATAGCTTTCGCAACAGTTATGGTTATTTCAAGAGATATCAATAGAACAACGTGGTCGTTCAATTTTTGATGTTTTTCAGCCGTAGGGAAAGAGTTAAAAGAAATGTACCCAGGTCTTCTCATATCCATCGTCTAGTTTATGCATTTAGCCATGAACGGATAAGGTTGCTGAGCAATCAAGTAAGGTATTTTATACCTCAAGTTAATAAACAATCAAAGGGTTTACATGAAAAATAAAAACGACATAGAAAACAAACAGCTGGATCGAAAACTTCTGTATTTCTTTCTAAAAATATAAATAAAGAGAGGAACAAGACTTACATGAACTTAAACCACAGAGAGAGTGAATTGCTGCAAGTTCAGTCTTAGTAGAGACATTGAAAAGAACCCAGGTCCTACTTTTATTGATCCAAATAAAACTATTCATTCACCTTATAGTCAAGGTGATGTTGATGTATTTGGTCCAAATGCAGGACAGCAATGTGTAGCTATGAGTTTGTGTGCTTTGATACATAACTTCAGAAACAAATCAATTACTTACACAATAAATCACCCAGAACACTGAGTTGAAATTATGAACCTTGGAAATGAATTGTATTCTGCATTGTCAAGATTATCAAGGCAATCTTATTTATTGCTAACTGAATTACCTACCATGGTTACAGTTCTAAACACAAATTATCAACTTGAGTTTAGTGAAAGTTACTCTGGTAGACTCCATACAACTACTTTGTATAAAAACATTCCATATGTCATGCCCTTAGAAATCATGCACACAGCTTTTTTAACTCACATTTTCTCTCTATTTTATATTTATAGACCAAACAAAAGATCTGGTAGAATTATGAAAACCTCGACAATATTCATGAGACATCATTGCCTGCATTGGGATTGTAGCTATGTGACATGCTGCTGAAGTTGTGCCAGTTGGCAAACCATCAACCACCAATTAATTACTTAGTACTCTGCTATTAAATGACTTTGACATAACTGATATTATATAATGAAAGAGCAGACAAATTAACACTGGAGTGTGGAGTAAAGTGCTAATCAATGCAGTCCACATCAATCATCAATGCAGTCCACAAAGTCAACAGAGACAGAACTTCACTGGCATAATTCCCATCACTAGCATATGGGCATTGAAAATATCATGATTACAAACTCAGTGCAATTTTAAGTCGCCTTTCATGCAGCCAAAGAAATTACCGTTATTCCAATGGCCACCATGCAAAATAACTTTGCTTTAAGCACATGCTTGAATCGATGGAATGCATTGTGATTGTAACATTGCCATTATCAAACCTAGCGACTGTCAACAAAGGTCAAAGCCATGAACTTCATTCACTGCATATGTTTTGCCATTTGTACATCTCTCTTTTATAAAGAATTTTCATGTGGAGTTGTTAAAGAAGACTATAAATAGCAAAAATGTCTGAATACAGTATATCAAACATAAACAGTGTGACTATCTTTAGATAAAGAATGAACATATTCTGTTGCCATGGCAATTACAAATCATCTGATGCATTCCATAAATAAATCATTATCCTGGTCCCAAATATCCAATGATCAAAACAGTATATAAAAAGCAACTGAAATTAACTAGAATATGTACACAAAATGTCACAATACTGTGTCATGTACTTCACTTGTTATATGTTGTCCCGATCTAGGTTCTCTATACATGTATAATATTAATAAATAAAATAATTAAAAATTATCCTTTGTATATAAGACAAGTGAGCGTGTTTTCTAATTCCAACTGTCTACCCCAGCAAGCTGCCCGCCCTAACCCGCAGAGAGCCAACCCGCACCATATGTCCCTAATTTGTCCACTGATTACGTAGCCCGAGTTAACGCCTAGCGGGCGTCTTGTTTTTTATATATTCAAGATCAACGGCCCATGCGCGGCATCAGAAAATTTTGCCCTGGTAACTAGATATGGTAAATATCTGCATTTGAATTAATATTTAAAAAAAATGAAACCGTAAAAGAAGTTTTGTCGGGTTATACGGTGAATGAAGATTTGTGTTAAAAAATATCGTGAAAAGGCAGTGAAAATGCAATATATCGTCGTCGGAAGATGTCAAGTTCGTAAATCAAGTTTTATACGTGGCGTCAAAACTAAAGGTAAACCCGTTTTAGGTTTTTTAAACCTGTTAGTCAGTTACAAAGATAGTTTTGCAATAATGTCCGAGTATGTTATTCAGGCTTTTATTTGATGTATAGCATGATTTTCTAGAGTTGGTAGTTCAAAAGATATCGTCGTCTGAATATCTAAAATATTTACTCGGAGTTTGCCAATCCAAGCGTCGTCGCTTTTTTCAAGATGTTAGCTATCAGTTACACAAATATTTTTGTAGGTATGTCAGAGGCTGTTAATGAAGCTTTGATTAGATATGTAGAATGAGTTCTTAGAGTTAGTACTTCAAAAGATATTGTGGTCGGAACATTTCACTTTTGGCATGGCGTCATGGCAACCGAAATTTAAAATTATTATAACATCAACCCAAGTCAGTTTTAGGGTTAGGATTAGGATTAGGGTTAGCGAATATTTGAATTTCGGTTTGTTCATATATCGAGAAAGCGCCATGTCTAGCTAGACATCACGAAATCCGAGACGAAATCACTCTTTGAAGGGCTTTCGCTCGAAATTGAATAGTCCTTGCACACGATATACCAATAAATTATGTGCTTTATTATAATATTGCAGAATAACAAATGTTAATCCAAATTTTGAATGGCAGATTTTATACTTTTATTTAAATTAGCCACACCATTGTTTCACTCGGTCACTTTGCAACCTCGTCCACAATGGAATAATTGCAATACTTGATAATTAGCCTATATAGTGAGTACCATTACTGGTGGTAAGGATGTAAAAAAGTACAGATTATAGCTGTGTTTATACTGCAAGTCTATAGGACTAACCAGGACCAACCTGGCTGGATGCCACCTAATTGGGCCTGGCTTACATTTTTCTGACTTTAATAGTCTAAACATGCACCACACTGGTTATAACAATCAGTTATACGCTCATCTGATGGCATGCTGGTCTGGCCAATGGCTTAGTGTGTTTGTGTAAACACTTTTGTCCTGTATTAGGCATGTATATATTTACACAGCTTTTGTAGGATATAATACTGTATAGTGTATATAGATACTGTATAATTGGGTAGGTTAACACTCACTGCATGTGTCAGGGGAACACATTAGGGATTAAACAACTGGTATCATCTCACTGACAACAAGTAGCTGAAGGGAATTTCATCTTGAATTAATTATGTATTGGTGAAATAATTAGATTAAGCAATGTTCTTTGTTGCATATTATGGACTTTTGTCATTTCATCTTTTTGAAAAGTGTTATCAGTACTTGAATACCATTGAAATACCGGCATATGTATGCATAATTATATAATATAATAAGATTATATATTAATAAAAGCAACAGAAGTCTTCTAACAGAATAAAAGGTTTATCGAGCTTATCAATGTATAGTCAGACAATGCACTCATTGCAAAACTCAAAAATTAGCTGATATAGAGTATACTGGTGTCTTGTAGCAAGGATGTAAAAAATTACAGACTTTAGGCTGTCTTTACATATATTGAAAGTCTATAGGAACAACCTGGCCAGCCACGACCTGGGTCTGGCTTACATTTTATTGACTTTAATAGTGTAAACATACACCAAACTGGCTATAACAATCAGCATTTACGCTCATCTGTTATGCCCTTCTGGCCAATGGCTTAGTGTGTCTGCTTAAATTCACCTTTGTCCTGGATAGTAGGCCTGGACAGTGCCAGTCCTAGGCTTTCAATGTATATTTTTACACAGCTTTTGAAGGATAAATACTCTATAATGTATAATTGGGTAGGTAATTAACACTCACTGTGTCAAGTTAGGGATTAAACAAGTGGTATCACCTCACTGACAAGAAGCAGCTGAAAGGAATTTCATCCTGAATTAATATATATATATTGGTGAAATAATTAGATTAAGCAATATCGTTCTTTGTTGTATATTATGGGCTTTTATCATTTCATTTTTTGAAATTGTGTTACCGGTACTTGAATACAATTGAAATACTGGTACATGAATGTGCATACTTATATAATATTAATAAAAGTTAAGAAACATAAGTCTTCTAAAAGAATAAAAGGTTTATCAGGCTTATCAATTTGGTCTAGGATAAATTTAGGTATTGAATCTTTTGGTATCTGCTTATACTAACAATTAGACAATAAGGAACATGCAGATTACATTATTACAGTAGGGTACATGTATCTGCTAGCTTATACTGACAATTAGACAATAAGGAACATGCAGATTACATTATTACAGTAGGGTACATGTATGTACAACGTTATGCAGTCTCGTGAATACAATTGTACTTTGAGTAAAATTATGAGTATGACACTGTTACTGTAAACATGCATCTTGAAATTTATTATTAAAAGCATAACTGACATAATTAACTTTAATTATGTAATATATAATTAATAAAATTATTATTTAAATGAATAATTAATTATTAATTTCAATAATCAATAGTTACACAATTGGTTTCTAACCCTGCCTGCGAGACAATTTAGTGTTGGCAGACTTTCCCACTTGGGTTCTGTTCAGTACACTAACCCACAAATTGCACCCAAAAAATAAGCAGTTTGAAAATCTGTTCAGTTTGGCAATATTAAAGCCTCAAACAGTAAGCGGGCGAGGGGTTGTTGCGTACACGTATTTCCAGTAAGTAAAATATATTTCTGGTTCTTACAGTAAAGCCATTAAAAGTATACTGGTAGGCCGGCTTTATAATTTTATAATTTTTTAAATTTATAATTTAGAAATTGTAACACGCGCGTAATTTGACATTCGATAATATGTGACATTTTTGGTTTTGGAAGTTTTGGAAGTTATATGCTTAAACTAATGGAATATCGTGCGTTATCACGCGTTTAATTATGCACTCGATTCGCTACACGCCTACACGAGTTATTTCGCAAACTGTTTATTGCGGGGTCTATATATTTCGCATTGTGGTTTACAACAATAAATAATTATAGTGTATTGACTATTAATGCAAGAGGCCACGATTCAATATATTGGTTCGTTTAGTTTCGACTAATGATAATTCTCTTGATCTGAAAACATTGATATACTTTTTAAATGTAAATAAGATAAACCTCTCATCTCTGCCCCTTGTTTTTCTGAAGCTTACCAGATTAAAATCGGGTGGTTGTCATGACAATACGTACAACCGCTTGAGCAATTGGTTTCACCTGAACTGGCTCAAGCGTAAAAATGTCGCCATAGATAAATATATTGATATTCTAAAGTTGAATTTCAGCAGCTTTAGACTTGGTAGGGAAGGTTTCCAGGGACTCTCGTGCCTCTTTATATACTTTATATACGCCAAATATACTCAACTTCGTCGCTCCAATTTGTAAACTTGTATTTATAACACGTAACGATCAGTATATCGATATATGTGCGCGATTCACGGCTATGCTTTGATTTGATCGCATTTATCTCAGCAATAAGTGCCGGAAACCAACGATACAAATCGGTACGTTGAACACCGATCTTATAACGTATGTTCTGAGTTTAAAGATTAGTGTAGGACGAAGCCAGTCCTACCCTCACAAGTGCGTTTTAAAATGCGCTATTTTATCGATGGTTTTATGCTTATAACTGCTCACGTAATATCCTGTTGCAAAGGTATAAACTACCAAAAAAATCCTGAAATTCATACGTAGGACATTAACTCAAGAAACAAACACATTGTTGCAATTATAATATTTTAATGATTTTTGTTTTATTTTCTCCGATGTAATATACGGCCGAGGAGACTGGACCCAGACATTAACGTACGTGAGAAAAGTTTTAATTAGTAAAACATCAGTTTTAAAGTAGTAAAACATTAGTTTTAAAGTAGTAAAACATTAGTTTTAAAGTAGTAAAACATTAGTTTTAAAGTTAGTAAAATATTAGTTTTAAAGTAGTAAAACATTAGTTTTAAAGTAGTAAAACAGTTTTAAAGTAGTAAAACATTAGTTTTAAAGTAGTAAAACATTAGTTTTAAAGTAGTAAAACATTAGTTTTAAAGTAGTAAAACATTAGTTTTAAAGCAGTAAAATATTAGTTTTAAAGTAGTAAAACATTAGTTTTAAAGTAGTAAAACATTAGTTTTAAAGTAGCAAAACGTTAGTTTTAAAGTAGTAAAACATTATTAAGAAGTAAAATATTAGTTTTAAAGTAGTAAAACATTAGTTTTAAAGTAGTAAAACATTAGTTTTAAAGTAGTAAAATATTAGTTTTTAAGAAGTAAAATATTAGTTTTAAAGTAGTAAAACATTAGTTTTAAAGTAGTAAAACATTAGTTTTAAAGTGGTAAAACATTAGTTTTAAAGTAGTAAAACATTAGTTTTAAAGTAGTAAAACATTAGTTTTAAAGTAGTAAAACATTAGTTTTAAAGTAGACAAATATTAGTTTTAAAGTAGTAAAAAATTAGTTTTAAAGTAGTAAAACATTAGTTTTTAAGAAGTAAAATATTAGTTTTAAAGTAGTGAAACATTAGTTTTAAAGTAGTAAAACATTAGTTTTAAAGTAGTAAAACATTAGTTTTAAAGTAGTAAAATATTAGTTTTTAAGAAGTAAAATATTAGTTTTAAAGTAGTAAAACATTAGTTTTAAATTAGTAAAACATTAGTTTTAAAGTAGTAAAACATTAGTTTTAAAGTAGTAAAACATTAGTTTTAAAGTAGTAAAACATTAGTTTTAAAGTAGTAGAATATTAGTTTTTAAGAAGTAAAATATTAGTTTTAAATTAGTAAAACATTAGTTTTAAAGTAGTAATAAAACATTAGTTTTAAAGTAGTAAAACATTAGTTTTAAAGTAGTAAAACATTAGTTTTAAAGTAGTAAAACATTAGTTTTAAAGTAGTAAAACATTAGTTTTAAAGTAGTAAAACATTAGTTTTAAAGTAGTAAAATATTAGTTTTAAAGTAGTAAAACATTAGTTTTAAAGTAGTAAAATATTAGTTTTAAAGTAGTAAAACATTAGTTTTAAAGTAGTAAAACATTAGTTTTAAAGTAGTAAAACATTAGTTTTAAAGTAGTAAAACATTAGTTTTAAAGTAGTAAAACATTAGTTTTAAAGTAGTAAAACATTAGTTTTAAAGTAGTAAAATATTAGTTTTAAAGTAGTAAAACATTAGTTTTAAAGTAGTAAAATATTAGTTTTAAAGTAGTAAAATATTAGTTTTAAAGTAGTAAAATATTAGTTTTAAAGTAGTAAAACATTAGTTTTAAAGTAGTAAAATATTAGTTTTAAAGTAGTAAAACATTAGTTTTAAAGTAGACAAGACGCCCGCTAGGCGTTAACTCGGGCTACTTGGGCTAGTGGCTTGTTGACAGACATTGTAAGCAAATTCAGTGATTTGAATGCAATATACACAAATCTATAGTTGTAGGTAATGATACAGCTCTGTCAGTGCAGGCAGCGATTAAATTTTCCACTGAAATTTTCAACATCGCCAAACAGTTTGTACACCTGTAACAAAGCCATCACAGAGTGTTTGCCAATGGGTTTGATTATATGGAGGTCAGTTGGCTGAGTATCAGAGCTGGCTTTACTGAGAAGTCTGGCTCACCAAATGCGCCATATCCTTTTTGCTAACCCAATTGAGTTCTAGCCAACCGGATCAGCCTGGCAAGCAAGCTGGCCTGTGCTCATGTAACAACAATTCATCTGACCAGTCCGGCAAACATCTTTTTCTGAGTGTATCATAGCAGTAATACACTTGTCACTGGAAACCCCCACGCCAGGGAAGTTTTATTTTGAATAGAATATTCGTACATTCCGAGGACGTACGTGCAATGAATCTAAACAGCGGGAGCCTACAAAGCTGCTAACTGTGCTCATGAGAGCATGACTCTCAGCCCCAAAGCTGGAAACCTAGAATCCTTTTGACGCGAGAGCCAGCAGTGATACTAGATAAAGAAAGAAGGAAAAAGGGACCTAAAATGGTTACTTCACCCAGTACAGACCAATTAAGGAGAGACCAGGGAAGGGATTAAATTTATCCTAGATTAACTATTTTATCCAACGCAAAGGCGAAGGGAGGTTTAAGCTAAAAAGGATAAAAGGTTAAAAAGAGAAGTCTAGCTTCTCCCCATTAAAAACACCCAATGACCCCCCCCCCCCCCCCCCCCCGCGAGCCATTATTTTCAAAAATGGCCCGTTGGCGTGGCGAAGAGCGTTTTTTGGCAGTCTTTAAAGATTTATCCTCGTTCATTGGAATTGCCCGAAAACGAAAATTGCAGCGTGCAACCCAAATGCGGTGTTTTATCACGTGGAGCATCCACATAATAACAAGGGGAATGCAACGCTTGCGAGGTCCAGCAAAACCAAATAACAATTCCAGAACCGTAAAAGGCACGGCATCAGGAACAGACTGAAGAAGAAGGAAATAAACCCAGTTGATCAAAATTTACGCGAAGGAACAAGAGAAAAAGAGGTGTTCTAGTGTTTCCTCCGCGGTACCACAAAAGCACATCACATCAACTCTTCGGTAACCAAAAGAGTGCACGAGACGCGAGGCAGTATAAAGCTCCCCGTGGGCAATCTTCCAGTTCAGATCGATAATGATCCGGTCTAACGAAATGACATGAAGTTGCTGCCATGTATCTGGCCAGTTAAGCTCTCCATAGGAGGGCCGGAATTTCTCAATTCAATGACGTGGTTTGTACCGAATGGCCAAACCAACATTGTATGCTGCACGAGTCGTCATTGTGGCCACATCCAGAGGGTAATCCAGACGGCTACCCAGAGCCAAAACTCCCTGGTGAAACCCACCATCAAAGCGATTCCATGCCTGCAAAAGGTGTTGGTAGAAGGTTGGAAGGCGGATCATAATAGCGTTGGGAAATGATCGTCGCGATAGCAGGGCGGCGATCTCAACGTTTAGGCAGCGCTGAAACATTTGCCGGTTGGCTCGTGCTCCCGCATAGTAACGCCGAAACAATTGAAGGCGTAATGAATCCGCCTTCAAACGGAAATCGACTATCCCAAAACAGCCCGCCGATTTAGAAGTAACGACGGTATGACGGGCAACAAGATCGCGCTTACCACCCCAGAAAAAGGCCAAATGGGCCTTATCCAAACGGCATGCTGCCCAATCAGGAATAGGGAAAACTGCACACAAGTGCAATATTTGCGAGAGGGCGAGGGAGTTGAGAACGAGAGCCCTGCCTTGATACGACAGAGATCGCCCTTTCCAAGAGGATAACCGCTTCTCAACCTTTTTAATGGGGTAATCGGATGTGCTAAGAACAGCACCAAGGACAGGCAGATGTTTTACCCAAGTCAAACCGCAGGGGGCATCGACATGTTGTTTCCATGCACCGAGCCACAAACCCTTTGATTTCGTGCGATTTAATTTGGCGCCGGACCCTAGCTGGTACTCGTGGTAGACCTCGAATACCGCTTCCAAAGAAGCCTCGGTAGTAACCAATATACAGATGTATCATCTGCGTAACAGGAACACCTTAATTCCTGTGAGGAATCAGGCAATTGAACCCCTGAAATGGTCGCAGCTAGAAGAACGCAGGGAGCAAGCTAGTACTTCTGCACACAATACATAAAGCAGTGGTAACAAAGGACAACCCTGACGCACCCCACGAGAGGGCTTAAAGAAAGGCGAAGTCCATCCATTTATCACCACAGCGGATTCGATGTCCGTATAAAATAGTTGTATCCACTGTTGGAAACTCGGTCCAAAACCCATTGTTTCCAACGTGCGATATTGGAACCCCCAGTCCACTCTATCAAAAGCCTTTTGCTGATCGGTGACAGAAGGGCGACCGGAAGGTTTTCAAAGTCCGCGAAGTCTATTGCTTCGCGCAATAATTTTAAATTCTCCGCGATCGTCCGGCCAGGCACTCCACAAGTCTGATCGGGAGACACTACAGAGGCAATAACTCGCAGGAGACGACCAGCGATCATACGGGTTACTATTTTATAGTCAACATTAAGGAGACTAATGGGACGCCAATTTTTTGTTTCTAAGCGATCCACTTTCTTGTATAAAACGATTGAGGCCGCGGCGTTGAGAAATGGACATCCGTGGTCATACGCGAAGTTTAGCACAAGTACTAAATCCGGCCCTAAAAATCTCCAGAAATGGAGGTAAAACTCAACCGGAAAGCCATCGCACCCCGGTGATTTGCCACGAGACATACCCAGCATGGAAGTCTCGCACTCCTCAAAGTGAAGCAGACCCTCGCAGCAATCACGCTCCGCAGTATAAAGCGTGCGCTCAACATGAGATAGCAGCCGATCTTGCACCGCACGATCGCACGTTCGGCAGTGAAGAGACCAGCATAGTACTCACTCCAAACATTCAGAATAGCAAGCGGGTCGTGTTGGATTATCCCAGAAGAGGGATCTTTGATCCCGGTCACAGTCTGATTCCGCCGACTTTTCGACTCGAGAGAAAAGAAATAGGCGGAGGAGACATCACCAGCGTTGAAGTCGCCACACAGAAAGGTGGGGACAGCAAGATCCATAAAGTTGGGTAGCGACTAAAAAAGGTATTTCTTTCGGGATTCCTGTTGGCAGCATAGGGTGACGCAAAACGAACACGTTCACCATCCATACAGACCTAAGCCTGCAAAAACAGACCCGCATCGTCGCCGAAGCAACAAGGATTGCTGTACCAGCCCGCTTATTCGACATAGATGAGGAAGCCACAGCATAGCCAGAATTGGCAAACCACGATCAAAATGTGGCATGGGAAGCAGCATGCGTCTCCTGAAGGCAGATAATGTCCGCCTTTAAACACTTCAACCAGTGGATGAAGGTAACTCGTTTTGTACGGTCATTTAGACCATTTATATTTAGAGTTATTAAAGTGAAGGTTATATATATATATATATATATATATATATATATATATATATATATATATATATATATATATATATATATATATATATATATATATATATATATATAAAAAAGTAGAGTGCTGCGTAGACAGTGTACATCGGTGAAACTGGGCGACGTCTTTCAGACAGGTTTGCTGAACATCTTCGTTCCGTGAGGATCAATGATGGTGACAAACCTGTAGCCCGCCATTTCAACAGCTCCAACCATTTGGTTTCAGACATGAAAGTCTGTGCCATCCTTCCCATCTCCGGTGGCAACGATAACCGCAAGCGTCAAGAGAAGCGTCTCATTTTTAAACTTGGCACCACACATCCTCTTGGTCTTAACGAACGTTTTTCTTTTAATTTAATTTCCTACAAGTTTTTGGTTATTTTAGTTTGCTTGGAACCTTTATTATTATTAATTTTTTATTATTCGCGTATGCATTTTCATTCCTTTTCAAATTTTTTGTTTCTTATGCTAATATTATCGCCTAATCCCCTTGAATATTGGACCTGTCATTTCTCCCGCCCCCTCAGTCTGCTTGCTGATCGACTGTTAAAAATAGCAAATGATCTTACGTTTCCCATCTCATTAATTATTAGTTTGTTTATCTCCCGTGCATTTGATTGGCTACTTTCTACTTGTGACACCCTTTTGGCATATATATAAGCCCTATTTATTTCATTTCATCTCGTCTTACTCTGATGAAGGGCTCCGCTCGAAACGTCAGTATCTCGTCACTAAATTCTTGGCAGTTTACCACCTTTTCACTTTGCTATATATATATATATATATATATATATATATATATATATATATATATATATATATATATATATATATATATATATATATATATATATATATATATATATATATATATATATATAGGAACAATTAAAAAAATTAATTAAATATTTAATTAAGTTGAAGAGGCGCGCATAAGAGCCTCAATCTCGCTACGAGGAACGTCCTCATCGCTACTCAATAAATGATCCGATGTAGAGTCAGATGTAGATGATCCAGGTGTGCTTTCCACGTCAGAAAACAGAAGTGGCGAGTCATAGATAGCTCCGGCAGTACTAGTGTGTTGAGACTGCGGTGTGCTGCAGCCGTCATCTTCCCAAACCTCGTGGCCAGGGATATCATACTCGGAGTCACTGATCGGGAGAGGAAGGTCCATCGGTTTATTTAAAGGGTTGTCCACAGTTTCCTGTGTGAAACCACTAAAGGGGGATTCAGGAATGACCGTCCTGCACTCTGAAGTGACGGGGGAGGCAGGGAGGACAGACTGAACCCGATCGTTCGACGGGCCAAGTTGTACTAATGGAGAGGGCGGGATGATTCCCGAACTCTCACTGTCCCGCTGCGATATCAACAAAGACGCGGCGGGACGAGCACCATCTGGTACTTTAACAGAAGGTGAAGACTCTGATACGTTAGCAGCATCAGAATCCTCGGAACGACCGTACGAAGGGTCCACAAGATGTACCGGGACTTCAGGTGTTTGAGCACCGTTATTGTGTTCTGCGGTCGCGGGCAAAAGAGGACCAGGGTGAGATAAGGTCCCGTCCGGGTCAATAATAACCGGAATGGTAGTATCCGGTATGGAGTCCAGGTCACCTCCGATGTCGGACGCGGAATCCGATTCGTCATGAGATGGCTCAAGGAGAGGACGCTAGGAGTCTTCCTCGTCGGACGTAATTTGTCCCGGATTTGCACGTTTTCTCCCTTTACGGGCCATCTCCTCTAAGGAGGGGTCCGTCAAGGAATTAACCGGAGGAAGAAAAGGCGAATCCGGGGTGTTCGGTTCAACCTCGGATTGAGGAGGGCTGGTAATGACAGAGTCCGACCTGTCCTGAGACAGATTGAAAATATCCTCTGACACGGATGGTGATATTGATGGTGGAGAAGCGCCGCCGTTATCCGACGGGGAACCAGAACGTCCAAGGGATGCGGTGACCTCAAATCACCTTGAGACGAGCTCCGAACACGGCGCACTGGCCGAGGATGCGTACCGTAGGAGTTGCAGAATGCGGTGCAGCAACCTCGATACGGGGCCGCGGAAGTGATCTTGTTACAGCTGCATACGTGGCAGCTACCTGTCGCTGAGGACAGATCTGGACAGTGTGTCCGGGCAAGTGGCAGTGGAAACATGTGATAATTTTTCCTTTTAAGTTGGCCTTACATCGAAAGCCCGCCACTGTTATGAAAGACGGTATCGGGGTATGAATACTCATACTCACCATACGAGTGCTCGATTGTACGTGAGGGAACCCCTTTACCGGCAAGTGCTTGACTGAAACGACTCTACCGTATGACTGCAAAGTCTCACGGAAAACGTCGCTTGGAAATTGGAGAGGAGCTTGCTCCACAAACACCTGGGTTAGATGTTCATAGGCAGGGGAGGGGGTAAGATGGACACCCCTGAAGTCAAATCCATCAAAGTGCACCTAACCCCAAAATTGACAATGCTATGTTTGAAAGGGCACTTAAAATGATGAAGAATGGAACTAACAGTTCTTCGATATCTACTTTCGTTCTTGAGGTATTCAGTTATATGTGATATGTAACAGATTAGCTTCCAAACCTCTCCGTTCCCATACAGAAATATTCATTTTCTGTCGTGGCATGCAACGTTTTCGATTTCAGACTTGGGTATTGCATTGGAAAAGTTATTGCAAAAGTTATTGAGAACTGCCAATCTCAACATGTTATTTTAGAGATTAGGAGGTCTGGAAGCTAACCTGTAACTATGGTGACAACATAACTTGAACCATGTTCTTTAGTTTGGTGGTATGCATCCACGTGCAAAGTTTCAAGTAATTTCGTTGGATAACTTTGAAGATATACACAAATTTTAGAATTGCAACAACGTTGTTTGCCTGCTATGACGTCATCCTGTGCCTCATTAACATATCACATATAACTGAATACCTCAAGAACGAAAATAGATTTCGAAGAACTGTTAGCGCCATTCTTCATCATTTTAAGTGCCCTTTCAAACATAACATTATCCTTTTTGGGGTTAGGTGCACTTTAAGGTCGAAAGCCTACCTTAACTCCACACTCTTAAATTCTACCCGGAACTGAAGCTTGGACAGAATTTGGACCCCACGCAGTTTATTGGGCCCTAACTTCTTAATAAAAGCTAGGCGAGTTTTTGTAAATTGCTCACGCTGGGTAATGCGCGATGGTAACGTCACCACCGAAGTGGTAGTGTTCCATTGCGCGAATTCCGCGGCACCAAAAAAGAGTAGATGCCATTGCAGAAAAGACAAAACACACAAAAGCAGTATTTAGTTTAGTTTAATATTATTTAGTATATATTTAGTATATTACTATAATTTAGCATACTATATTTAGGATAGTAATATAGTATAGCAATATAGTATAGCAATATAGTATAGCAGTTTAATTTAGTATAGTACTTTAGCATATACCAAAACAGTGAATAGTGCTTTTCGCGCAATCTGATTGGTTCCTCTAGCTCGGGATATCCTGCACTATTCACTGTTTCGCAAAACAACATGGTGTCATTCTCTTGAACGATTTTCTTTTTACATAATGCAAGAAATTGGTAAAAGCAGGCAGGTAGAAAACAATTACTGTATGTAGGAAAATTATTTTAGGTAATATTTATGAAAAACAAGTTTCAAAGAGAGAATAGAAAGTGCTCAAAAATCCGCAGAACAACGAATGATATGCTCCGAAAACAAACTTGATTGAACGAACCGACTGTTGCATGTCAGTTTTCGTTCAAATATTTTGAAAGAAAAGTGTTCTCCGTAGTTCATATATCGATATTCGCCTTTATATAGTTTGAGACAATTTGAATTGCCTTTCATATAGAATTTAATAACATTTACAACATTAAAAATCATTTCGGTTACAACAAACCAAGCAAAACGTAAATAATTAGTACGGTTTCAGCCATAAAGATTACCGCGATACACTGCCCAAGAAACTGGCGAGTAATGAACTGAATACTAAACAAATGACCTGGAAAACATACTACCGATTTTATAACAGTAAACACCCACAGAAATCTTTATAAATTAAAGGAAATTCAACGACTAAACACATGAAACATTGTCGTTGCACTGACCGAAATAAAAACGCTTTGAAAAGAACAATTACTGTCGTTTACTCACCCAGAATTCATTAGTTATCGTTTGTCCTCAGGTTTTCCCACGAGTACAGTATTAAAATATTTCCTTTGAGTTAAAATCCAGTGGTCTTTTGCCTTACTTTGATCCAACTTCGAAAGGTTTTCAAAACGACCGGCTGCTGTCAGCTTGTCAAAACTGATAAACAACTCCAAATATGGAAAGGCAATCTCCAAATATGGAAAGCCATATGGAAAGGGCATTTTTTGCCTTGCGTTTCGCAACAATTACTGGCTAAATTATAATGAAACTAACCGAAATTTACTTATTTTTTATCAATTTGTTTTGGTATATGCTAAAACAATTATTCACCTCAGTGTCAGTGAATAGTGGTTGGATATTTACCTCGACGCTTCGCGTCTCGGTAAATATCCACCACTATTCACTTCCACTTCGGTGAATAATTGTTAAATAGTACAGTATAATATAGTATAGGTTAATGAACTATACAAAAGAGAAAGCGTCTGCACGCAACAGCAGAAAAACGCCTGCTCGCCGGGGCAATTTTCCGTTTCGTAAACGGTCGTTGCCACCAGTTACGGTCGATGCCACCATTTCACTGGCGTTAACGCGTCACACCACGCGTGCTGTCAAACAAAAACTGGGACTTGTAGCCAAAATGGCGGAAGCTAATGGTTGACATGCGGCTAAATACAGGAATTGCTCCGACCTGTCGTTGGACGATCAAAATAGTAACAACAGTGTCAATGGTGTATATACTGTACTCCGGCTATCAAAATTACTATAACAAATTACTCTATCATGCAAAACGACAAAACGCTGTTTACATATTTATCTACATCTAAATAGACCAATGAATACACGGAAACCTATCGCTTGTATTTAATAAATAAAGAAAGAATGATTATGTCTTAAACTCATTGTTATAAATATTTTTGCACGATTTATATTACCGGGAGATTGATGAATTCAACACACGATCGAGAATCAGAAATATAGTTTAATTTAATACCACAAACAACAAGAATGTATGCTTAAAGCTATTCCGTACTTACATGAGTGCTGTCAATTATACACTTTTACTTTCAAAAAGCTTCGAAGAACAAGTTACACTAAACACTAACCTTGTCCTTAAAACTAACCCTGGTTTAGTACGGAATAGCTTTAAGCATACATTATTGTTGTTTGTGGCATTAAAATATATTTATGATTCTCGATCGTGTGTTGAATTCATACGTCTTCAATCTCCCGGCAATATAAATCGTGCGAAAATATTTATAACATGACTTCAACTGTTCAAGACATAACCATTCTTTATTTATTTATTTATTAAATACAATCGATAGGTTTCCGTGTATTCGTTGCCGTTGATCTATTTAGATATAGATAAATATAGAGTAATTCTGTTGTTACTATTTTATCGTCCAATGACAGGTGGGAGCAATTCCTGCATTTAGCGGCATGTCTTGTTCATATTAACCGCCATTGAAAATGCGGTTTGCGTGGCGTGAAATTTTCATACGCGTGTGCGATCATATCGTGTTTCAGAAGGACAAGATGTGACGCGTTAACGCCAGTGAAATGGTGGCATTGACCGTAACTGGTGGCAACGACCGTTTACGAAACGGAAAATTGCCTCGCCGGGGACAACCCCCCCCCCCCCCCCCCCCCACACACACACACACATACACACACACACAAACACACAAACAGGTACTACGCGCCTGTGACGCAAGGGAAACCCAGCAGAGGGAGGACGCCTGTTCGCCAGGGACGAACAACTCCCATCCAGTAGTAAAAAACGCGCCTGCACGCTAAGAATCCGAAGGTTCGCAGGTTAAGCCTGCCTAACTACTTAACTAGCTACAGGAATAAGAAACAGAAAGAAGGACGCACGAAGGGCGCCCTTAAGAAAAGCGAGGCGTGTCTATCTACAGAGATAAGTAGTATAGAGAGTGGGGGTACGAGCCCAATTTTTACACATTCAATGTTGAACGCGAATATAATCACCAAAACATCACCAAATTTACACCAAATCCCAAACCCCCAAAAGTTCGATGTCATTTCGGTAATTCTAAATTTACAACATACATCAAATAAGACCACAAACCCGATTTATACGCTAATAATGTGACATTTCAATATTTTTACATGTTTTTTAAAAAATAGAATGTGTCGTTTCACATTTTTCACATATTTAAAAAAGAAAGTGTCGTTTCAACATTTTCACGTATTTAAAAAATAGAGAGTGTTGTTTCAACGTTTTCACATTTTTTTTCAACAAACTACTGCTGTCTCAACTCACGCGCGAAAAAAAAACCACTAGATTTTCAAGTCTAGTGGTGATGTTTATCCAAATGGATAGCAAAATGGTGTTCTTTTGATTGGCTAACAACATTGACTAACAAATAGCCAACTACTCTACGAATTAGTCTGTTTGTTCACTACTCTCAGTGGTATCTCTCACTACAATGTTTTTGTGGCCATACGCGTAGGAGTCAATACCATTCTCTAAAAGGTATCGTTTGTCGTCAAAGCAGGACAGCGATACTTTATTAATTTCGTAGCTACCAATCTGATGTTTGACACTTCTAATGGTCTTCATTGTGTGTCGCAACTGTTTCTGCTCAAGTAACACACTTTTGTAATCTTCGTGTCTGATTACCTTTTTAATTATATTTTTTCTAATACCTTTAGCGGTTTTCCCGCCACCTCCACCCTCTTTTAAATAGCTGTACATTTTACTGCGCAACCCGACGAACTCGACAATTGGCGTTCCAGCGCACTCGTCCTTCATCTTCCCAATAACTTTCTTATTCTCTCTAAAGAAGAATGGGCTGTCTGCAGGGTAGTCGCTATTATCAAACTTTTCGCACTCCATCATAAAGTCGGAATAAACGTCGTCAGTTTTGATCGAGTACAACAGACTGTCAGTGTCAGTGAAGTGCAATCTACAGGTGTCGCTAGAGTACTTTTTCATAATATAATTGTAGTGAAAATTGTACATCAGCGTTTTACTCAAGTCTAGTATGCACATACCCACATATGCAGGTCTATTTAGTGTCAACGTTTCTTTAACTTTGTGGACAGCGACTAAGTTCTCGCTAAATATTTTGCAAGACACGAACGTCGGCTTCGAGACAAGCTTTTCTAATTTCTTCGCAGTGGTCACTAATCTTACGTCCACACGCTTCCTCAAGTTTTCCATCGTTTTTCCGAACACACTGTTGTTCATTAACTTGAAGAAGTCCTTCTCAAAAAGCGTTCTTAGCCGCAGTTCTTTTGACTGTGTTAAAGTCGATGTACTTGCCTAGCCACTTGGACTGGTCAAACTGCAAGACCCTGTGAATCTTATTGATTTTTAATCCAAGATCCATGTACAACTGCAGATTTCCGTAGTGACACACATACTTTTTTTTGTCCATCAAATTAGTCACCAGCTTCTTCACACCACCAACACTCACGTTAAACTTATTTTTGATTTTCGTACAGTACTCCGACAACATGTCAACAGTTATCTCCATCTTCTCGGGAGCCAACGGGTAATCGTTGTGTAGGTCGTGCAAATGGTCTGGGTACTCCAAGTCGACTTCAAGCAGTAAACCTTTTTCACTACCGTCGTGATAGTCGTGTAGATTAACCTTTTTTATTTCTTTCTCAGTCAACCACTTGAAGCCACCTGTAGGTAGACTTCGACTCATTGCCCACCCATATAAATTGTTGGCGTCAAGGTACATCAAATACTTCGACTCTTGCGCTTTATCGTACCCCTTCATATACTTATTATTCGCCACACCATGTCTGTTGCATATGTAGCTCACGCCACCACGCATTCCTAGTTCTACGAACTGGAACATGTCAATGTCGGACAATAATTCAAGTTCCACTCCAGTCATCTTTAACATGGCATCCCAAGCCAATCCAGGCGACGTGAAATAGTGACACGGGTCTAATTTATACTCGCGATGGCATGTCTTTCTAAAGTTCTCAAAAACGTCGGCAAGCAAGAGCACATCGCTTTTCAAATACAGGTCGTGATACCCACCCATACTTTCAACGTCGAAGTAGTCCCACACATCGATGGCGCGCTCGTGCATTTCTTCCGTGATGTGCTCATCGTTCAGAACGCTGTAGAAATCTTTTTTGGAGGGTAGCTCGCGCTCGTCGAATTTTTCAAAGGAGTCCATGTAATCATAGGGATAGACCCCCTTTCTTGTCATAAGTGTCAACCCCTCGTCGTGAAACACTTCTGACGTGTATTTGAAAGCGTCCCTTGGTAGGTTCCTCACCAAGTTGTCTAGACCACTACTCATGAACTGAAAGCTGTCCAAGAATACCAAGTTTTTTCCAAGCATGAACGCCATGTACTTCTCCATGTTGTTTGGTATCACATTTATGTCTTGGCCAAACTTGCCAATCTCCTGCATGATGAAATGGCTATCGTAACCACGTAAGTTATGAAAGATCACAGGAATTTTGTCAGTCAACTTAAAGTTCACGTTACAATCGCGATGTGCAGACCCTCTGTACTTGCCTGACACGTGACAGTGGTCTCTCACTCTAACGTCAGCGCCAGTGTACTCAACACTGCAAATATGGCAACTTTTAGCCTCGTCAAAGTTCTTCTTATCGACATCAGTTAGTATCATCTCTTTGTTAAAGTGGCTCTCAGATGTCTTTTTACAATATTCAACAATCTCCAACATCTCCCCAATGAACTTGTTGACTGCATTTTCACCGCGGTACACTTTTACTGGCTTACTATACTCATTGTCATAGCAACAAACTAGTTTATACCCATAACCACAGTCGACGTGCCTCTGGTAGGCATTTGTGTAGCTACACTCGCTTGACAGCTTTGCTGTGTGCACCTTCTGTGTGATAGCCTCAAAGTCTGCATACACCACAAATGGTACGTTTAGCTGCCTACTAAAATTCTCGTATTTCACTTTCGCACCTTTTTGCGGCATTTTAATAGCTTGCTTCCCATTGATGACCAAACATACTTCAACATGACTTTCAAGCACGTCCGCTCGACTAAAACACTGCAGGCAATGTCTACAAAAATGTTTTCTAGCCTTATGCTCTGTCTGACGGTACATAAACTTGTTGAAATCGCGAATGTACACATAGTGCTTATTGCCCTCGTCATTAGTTATCAACAGTAGGTCCATGTGGTCAGGGTACGCTTCCTTAGAAACATACACAGGGAATGGTTGCTTATTTTCATACCCGAAAACGTTGATGCTAATTTCGTTAGCCTTTTCGATCTTGTTGTAATCTTTGAGTGTGACTGGGAAGTTAATTCCATCATAATTCAGCTCGCTGGCGTGTCTAGCGTACTTCGACGTTCTATCAGAGTGTTTTCCAACAGGAAACTTATGTGCGAGGTGGCACCATCTAAAGCACTCGTTGTCACCCTCGTTATTTACATTTATCAAACCCTTCATACTGTTGCGCAGCTCCTTTGGCAACGCAATGTAGCTACTCCCATGCAGAGGTCTATAAATAGCGACATTAACGTAGTGTGCATCTATTTTGTCGATAGTCCATCCAGACCCCTCAGATAGCCACCCAGCTATCCGCGTCAAGATTTGTTCCGATCCACGGTTGGCAACACCCTCGATGTCGTGGTCATTAATGACGACGAACGTTTCGCTGTTAAAGTAGGCAGTTTTGTATGTGGTCTTATCGAGTTCTAAAACTTTCTCAAAAGTGACCTTGACTGTCTCCACCACTTTCATTCCGTTGGTCTCACCCAGCTCACGTCTCAAAAGACTAATGACAGCGCTTCTACTGCCGTTTACCTGATTGATGTCTCTGTCGTCAATCACCTCGACTCCATAAGACCTTGTGAACCCTCTCAGCGCTTGACTCAACAGCCGTGGGCTATGGTCTTCAACTGTGGGTTGCGCTTCCTGATTTCTAACAAGACGGTTATGTGCTCGCCTATTTGTCAGCGGGTTAAGAGTACTTGCGCTTGTTGTGTCGCTAAAAACACCATCTCTAACAAGTTGGTTGTAGACTCGCCCACGAACATTGACTGCTCTACCTGTTAGCGGATTTACAACGGCTGCACCAGTTCTAGCGACGTCACCCATGGCTTCTATATACTACACTTGTATTTTTTTCCTAAGCCACTCGCTGTAATAACGATCACCACTTTCGCACCATCCTAGCTTTGGGTACACCACCCCAAACAGATTGTCGTCGAACAAGTCTTTCACCTTCCCGTCTTTGAGGTCTGACACCTTCTTGAGTGTCTCGACTCGTCTTCTATGACACAACCTAATAATGTAGTATCCATATCTGCTGACATTTCTACCCTTGATCAAATTGCATGAGTGCAGCACATTGACAACTTTCAGGAAGTCCTCTTTTATCAACTCGAGGTGCTCGCCCTTCACAACATTCCGTAGTCTTCTCCCCATCCACCAAGACCGTTTGTGAACGCTTTTTAATCGCGTGAGTCTCATGTCGCTGTAACTCTGAGTGTAACCCCACTCGATGTCGCCACACTTTGGACACGCGTACCCACCGCAGTCACTCACGTTTTTCACAACGTCGCAATCCGAGCAGTAGTAAAGCCTGGAGGTGTCTCCACACTCAGTTTGCGTCCCATTCGCGATCTCGTCAATTGTCAAGCCATAGCTCATCTGCCTCATAAGTTTGTCCATCACTCTTATACTACTCCAACATTTTTTTTACTGAGTTAGCACCCATACCGCTATTCCACTACCCAAACCTAGCGCGCTAACAAACAGTAATTGGTACTCCTTCATTTCCGCACTCGGTTGGTAGTAATCCGCAATCTTCGGGGACTCAGTGAACACTCGTCCGCCATGCTGAATAGTCATCGCTCTTCCAAGCTCCTCCAACGCGCGGCTTGTGTCATTGATGTCAGCATTAGCGTCAGAGAGCCGTTGTCGTAAACGCTGGATCTTATCTCTCTTGGCGACTTCGTTTTCAGACCACGCTTCTTTCGCACTGGCTAGCTGCTCCAACGCGTGGTTGTGTCTTTCCATCTCAGCTTCATAGCCTGTGTGATTAAACTTCGAGAACATAAAGCCAGCGCCTGCAAAAGCCACTGCATTAAAAATCCCTCCAGCCACAACGCTCACCATTAACTTACGTTGATTTGAATGGGTCTGTCGGTATCCACTTTTTCGATTGCACCCATTTTACTAACAGCGTTCCTGCACCAACAGCTGCAGCAAGTTTCACTGTGCCTTTCACTGTCTCTGGTGTTCCCAATGGTTCTCCCAAAGCCTTTTTCGAAATCATACTCACTACCACAGCACCAGTCGTGACAAGTAACGCATCATACAATTCGTTCATAAGTTCTTTTCGATCGATCGCAGCCATATATACATTGTCGTGTGTTTTGTTCAAGAGTCAAATGTGTCTAACGCTGGACGACGAGTTTTATGACTTTCTGACACACTAGCTGGTACAGCACTCGCAGGTTCTTTTTCACTGCTAATTGTGTACCACAACGAAGCACCAGCAATGATAACACCAAGTGTTCCAACAATGTAACCATAGCTCCACTCACTACCCTGTTCTTCGTTGACTATCATTTCACGCATTTTCTTTTCTTTCGCAGCTTTCGATATCTCAGCCAACTTTTTACCAGCAGCGACGCGCTTTGGGTCCTTCACCTTAACACTTTTCACATCAGCTGTGATCTTGGCTTCAACAGCCGTCTGTGAGTCTTCAACCATCTAATACACTATCGCGTGTTATCTTACTCACAGTTGACCTCACAGGTGTCTCACAGTTGACCTCACAGGTATCTCACAGTTCCAGACCAAACGCACTAAAAAAATTAGGATTTTTTCTGAGAGTATAACATAATGACTCAAGTCCAAGACATCGCAGAAGAGACGACTCAAGTCCAAGACACCGAAGAAGAGGAGATCAACCGCTCGCTGATAGTGTCCTTTATCAATGTGTCTACCCCACAAGGCGCCTCTGGGCCCAACGTCTTAAAAGGGTACTCGCAAGTCTTCAAGTTGTGCGACCCCGGTTGTAAAAACGAAGAGGCGTCAAGACGATTTAGTACTCAGATTCTCTACACAAAGTTCGCTCATGATGCTTGGGTTGGACTTGACGAAGTTAGAGCCAACAGAATGGTTAACGAACTATCCGAGATGATCCCTGTGTGGTGTTACTCACCATTCAAACGCCTTACGTTAGCAAGTAGCCACTACTTGAGCAACCCTTGCGAGTCCGCCGCTACACTACTCGGTAACTACCTCGAAGTGTTCTTGGCGACCCTTCTATGGAAACCATGCTCAACCAAACTCAAAGCGTGGCTAGAGCTCGCCGCAAACCGTGACGTTAACGTTTGTAGGGTGGGGTGTAACGAAATACTGAGTGTGGACGATATCGAGGACCACATGTTCTCGGGTGCTCACCCAAATTTTGCGCGCGACTGTTCGGTGTACGAGTGTTACCCATGTGGTGTGGCCACCAATAGCCCAATGTGTCGCTCAAGACATGAGAGCTCGAAGACTCATCTTGAAAACTTAGAGCTCCAGCGGATATTTAGCAACGAGCAACAGTTGCCACAACAGGGGAGAGCGTTTCTCTGGAGGTATAGTAATCATGAAGAAAGTCGGTAAACTAGAAATCGTGATTGGTCCCATGTTCGCAGGAAAAACGACAGAGACTCTTCGTAGGTTAATCACGCTAAGTAAATCAGGGCTCAAAGTCCTCTACATGAACAACACAGGTGACACTAGGCGAACTGGCCACGCGTTCTCCACACATCGTCAGACTATTGTTGTTGGATCAGACAGTTTACCTGCAAAGTTAATCACCAACCTTCCGAGTTCTTCCGAGATAGCTGATTACGACGTCATCGGCATTGATGAGGGTCATTGGTACTCTGATCTACTCCCAGTTATTCACGAATACATTAAAGCTGGCATTCACGTCATTATTTGTGGTCTCATAACAACAGAGCACTTAAAAAGACTTGGTGAACTCGACACACTGTTCTCAGTGGCAGACGACATCACATTTCTAAAAGCGTATTGCGCCGTTTGTCGCGACACTTACGGAACAACTGTCGAAGCGCCATTCAATTGGAGATATAATCCAGGACCATCATTCGTTGGTGGTGCTGAGCAATATCGCGCAGTGTGCAGACGTCATCATCCTTCCACACAAAATTAGGGGTGTTCTCGGATACCCCACTTTTTAAATTTAGACATTGGTCACATGAAGCGTCCAATGTCTCCCGTAGAAACATTTTTTCACACAGTGGTCAGAAGGTTTGTGAAGTAAATAGAGAAAGTTTCGCAGACATTTTTTACTGAGTTAAAAACGTCTTTTAAAAACGCTAGAGCGGTTGTCGCTTCAAACGTCGTCTCAACAACGAGAACGAGTGCTAACTCGACTTATTACTCGCTGTCTAAAAAGTCTCTTTACAATAGCGTCTCTCATGGTTACTCAACGCTGATTTATTTTTAAATTTACGAAAACACTGAGAGCACTGAAACCCAACGTCAAAGAGATATTTTATTACCGCGGTAATAGCGTCGTCGTACGAGTCGCACAAGAGTGTTAGATAACCAGCGGATTTATATCTGAGCAATAGAGACTCCTGCTCTTTGGACGTCTTGCCTGTGCCACCTGGATTCTTGAACTCAATCACGAGCCCGCTGTGCTGTCGGTTTGCATTGGCAATAATCAAGTCAGGCGTTCCACGTTGGTAACCTTTTTTCCACGAATTTATTCTTTTACTCGAAGTGTCTTGATTCTCACCACAAGCGGCTATCAAAATAGCTTCTGGATAATATTTCCTAAGAAAACCAACAACTTTCGTATGAAGGTCGAACTCGGTGATCATTACGAATTGATTGTGTTTGAGACCAACGTCAGCTAAACTTTTTCTAACGCTTGGTAAGACCTCTGAGTGCACCCACCTTCCGAAGTGTTTCGCACGCTCCATTTTACTCGAGAACGTCAATGAGTAGACCCCAAGTTCGTTGATAAACGAGGTCTGTTCCATCTTCATTTTACAATCAGGCTCGACGTGGTCGTTGACTGCATCTTTTGGTCGAGCGTAACCTAGAGCGCTCGCGACTTCTCTTGCTTTGAACCATATTTCACCGTTGTGATTAACCGTCGTGATTTGGTGACCATCGAAATCAAATAGTTGAGGCGCTATGGAAGTCATCACTATATTATAGTCTCCCACAAAAAAACTATTCGACATAGGTGTCAGGTTTTTTATAGATCTGGTTTGTTGTGTACCAATGCAGCAAATACGTTTTATTAGTCCTCAGTTTTCTACGTCGTCTGAAAAAGTTTCTAATGTTACGAACCAGTTTTCTAAGCCAACCCATTACATAACTTAGGTCACGTCTCCTACCACTCCTACAGTGTCTAACTCTGGTAACATAATAGGTTTGCCGTAAGTCTTTTTAGACCTCATGCCAATCTCAGCGTGGAGCTCGAGAGTAACGTCGCCGCGACCAAATGATCCACCAGCTTTGAACATGTGGTCAGTCGTCTTATTTATCTTATATGTTTCATGAGGTCTCGAAACACATGCTCCCATTTACTTTACACCATATTCCTTCATCATTTCTCCACCCATGATTATGATGTCTCGGTTCGTCATGTAGCCACTCACAATTTTCACACCGTAGAATTCTATCAATGATGGGTGTGCATAGGGCGCTAGTGGTATTCCTGGTCGGTGTATTCCAAAAATCGTTCCATAGGGTGTGCCTATTTTTTTCATATTTGCTACGAAGTCTGAGTCAGTTGACTTGACGTTGTTGACCCTGACATGTGAGTTGTCCATTTGCCAGTGTATTGATATCATATGCATTTTACTTATGTCGACACCACTCGGAATAGTGCATACGCTCTCCATTGCTGGGATGCTACCACCATACGCGAGCCCATTGGTCATACCAGTCTTGTACCCTATGAACTTATCCCAACTACCATCGTCGTTTGATATAATTGTCTCCCAATTTGATCCAGCGGTTCTCATAGGTAACCTCACCACAACAAAAATAGAGAGATCACACCACTGCATACTTGGACAATTAAAATGGAGACCTGACTCAAGTGGGATTGGTGTTAACACAGGTGACAGAAAACTTTGACTCACACCGCTGATGCCGACAATAGGACCATAAGCTGGGTTGTTTTGCACTAATTTACTTGTTTCACCAATGGCTTTCACTTTGTTTGAACCATTGGTGTGAAATTCCACATTTTTCAAGGCGTGTGTGCTAACGTTGAAGTCGAGCACAACGTTGTAGGACTGACTCTTGAGGAAACCTGATAGCAATTGCTCTAGAGTTCTTTTATTGGTAGCGTCTGAGTCATCGACTGGGTCTGCTACGTTTTTTATCGCCGAGCCTTGCATGTCTATTATTCCAGACATCCTTCCGCCGGTCGCGCTTAATTTGGGATCTTCGTCCAGATGCCTTTTCGTTCTCTTTAGTATTTTATCGTGAGGGTCGTCAGACTCATACCCATAGTTTAGACTCATTACTACTTCAAGGTGTATTTGGTTACTAAATAGCCAGAGACTGCTGAGAACCCTAAGATTATCGCTAGCGTTGTCGTGTCTGACTTACTTGTGGTGGTCTGTGCTATTTGATTGGTGGTGGCCACTGTTTTCTTCGCGGCAGGTCCTAGCTTTGAAGGTCCTAGCTTTGAAGGTGGTGCGACTAGAGTTTCCAAGTGGAGTCCTGCCGCTTGATGGACTTTCTTGTGCTTCGCTTTTGACGCTCGGTGGTAGTTCAACCCGTCGTTGTACCCAAATGTCATCCCAGTTTCAGACGAAGTTCTGAGCACGTTATTGTAACCAACAATGGGGTCCTTTAACAAGACCATGCTTCTGGGGATCAGCCAAGTGTTGGGTGTCACAGCTGTGTCTAGCTTAACTTTGATCTCACTAATCGCTTTGTTCATAAGGTTGATCCAAACACTTGGTGAATATTGAACCACACCGTCTTCAACGATGTCTCTAAAGATTTGTTGCGTTTCTCGAGCACTAGCTCTAGTTCCCACGATGCTTTGCTTTGACCTCGCTTGGGCTCCAAGAATGGCACGCATGTAAACTTCAATCGATTGGTTTAGTAGTTCTTGTCCTAATGGTGTGAACCCGTCAGAGTGTCTTGGGCAATACCGACGATAATCACCTTGGATGTCCTTGATGTATCTATTGTCAACATCAGTCAATGGTACGTGACCTTTCAAAAGTCGCCAGTCAGGGAGGTACAGTCTTAAGATGTTGTTAATGTCAACTTGACTCTTACTCAAACGGAACATCACACGACGAATGGTGAAGTACACATGAAACCTCATGAGACTCACGATTTGCTTTGGGACGTCGACTTGATAACTTAAGTTCTGTAGAGACACCCCTGAGCGATATGTAGCGATGTACATACCTGCGATCGCTTGATAGTAACTCTCCGTCAGAGTCCAAACTGTGTTAACGTTACCACCAATTGCCTTGTCGTTGTGACGTCTTTTGGTGTCGATGAATATTTTCGGTAGATTTGATTTGAAGGAATTATTGTCGTCAACAAAGACGTCAAAATTGTGGGTTGGGTAGTTGAGGACATATGGTGGAAACGTCTCAACTTCTCTGTAGCTCTTGTGGGTCTCCGTCAGTAGTAACTTTGGGACATGCCCGTCGCTCGACCATATTTTTGGGAACTTGCTGTTGTGCAACCACTTCTGCATGTTTTTATCATTTTTGAATGTTGTGCTGGTTATGTCTGTGCTGAGGATGTCATTGTTTCTGAAATACACATCGACACTCATGATCTTACCATCTTGTGAAATATTTGGATTGAACTCGAATTTGTTTAAAGTAGCGTTGGGGTACTTTTTGATGAAGTCTGCCTTTGCGTCATGTGCAGCCTTCGATGTGTTAGCCATCGCACGTTTGTAGTACTTTCCATAGTAATCACGAAGGGCTTTCTGCATATAATATACCATATGTTATACATAATGCGAAAGTTGACGGTACTCATTGAAGGTGCAGAGAAAGTCGTGTCCTTCGACAACGCAATAATGATCGTGAGTGACAACCCATACATTATGGTCAAGACAGCCACCGTGTTTTGGGACTACGACAACGTACTGGCGAACACAATCGACTTTTCCTTCAGTGGCTCTAGTGGTCTCACACAACACTCACTACCTCAAGGACACTATAACTTCAACGCGTTGGTTGAGTACATAAGGCTCCAGATCCCCAACATAGGGTCAACTCTTGAAGTAGAGAGAACCCCACCTGGTGGGTGTAGAGTAAAGACTGCGATCCCATTTAGATTGCTGAGGGTTGGACCTCTTCTTGGCTTTGCGGAAAACACATTAATCCTAAGTGGGAAGGAGTGGCACGTCAGCCCAAACAAGGTTGATATGTACAGAGGTCTGAAGTACATAGAGATCTCATGTGATATTGTTAACCCTGAGAGCAACGTAGGTATTGATGGGAAGCGTAGCAATGTGATCACAACGCTACCAATACTCACCGAACAGTCTTTGAAAGGGTCAGTGCAACGTCATGTGGACATTGAATCTAAGGTGGGTATTAAAAAAGGTGTTTACTCAAGTATGACATTTCGTGTCAAACCAAATAATGGTGATCCCAAAATTGGCGCGGTGTTATTGGAACTGTATATTGTGTGAATTATATGGAGCTTGGTGTGGAGACAGAGCAAGGGTTGAGAGACATCTATTACAATCCTAAGACAGGGTTCAGTGGTGTAGAGAGGTTGTATCAAAGTGCGTTAGGAGACGGATTGAAAGTGACTAGAAAAACAGTGAAAGAATGGTTGACAGCGCAGGATACTTACACTAGGTACAAACCCATTGTGAGAAGACATAAGTTCCGCGCGACTTTTGTTGGATTTCTTGGTGAAGAGCTCCAAATGGACTTAGTGGACATGAGCAAGTATTCAAAACAGAATGGAGGGTATTATTGGATATTGACAGGCATTGAAATATTGAGTAGATACGCTTTTGGCATTGCAGTTTATAGAAAAGACACTAAGAACATGACTAAGGCTGTTGGAAAATTGTTGAGTGACTTTAAAGATCGGTTTGGAGCCACGCCTAAGTTAGCGCAATTTGATGATGGACTTGAATTCTACAATGTTGGGGTGAAAAGTTTGTTGAAAGAACATGGTGTTGAATATTTCAGCACTAAGAGTGATAAAAAGGCTGCTGTTGTTGAGCGTTTTAATAGAAGTCTGAAGAGCGTTATGTGGAAGTACTTTTATACCCGTGGGACATACAAATGGATTGACGTTTTGGACCAGTTTGTAAGCAATTACAATAGCAATGTGAACCGCAGTATTATGATGAAGCCGAAGGATGTCAATAAGTCAAACGAAGGTGAAGTGTGGACCACTTTGTTTGGTCACCAATTTGCAGACAACCCATTGCCAAAGTTTAGAGTTGGTCAATCAGTGAGAATTAGCAAATATAAGAGTGTGTTCACAAAGGGCTATGAAGCCAACTTCACTGAAGAGCTGTTTAAAGTGGTAAAGGTTATTCGTGGTGATCCGAATGTGTACGAAATTGAGGACCACACCGGTGAACAGATTATTGGTAAATTTTACGAACAGGAATTATCGCTGGTTAATAAGAAACATGGCGACGATGTATACAGAGTTGAAAAGGTGTTGAAAAGAAAGAAAGTCAGAGGGGAGAAGATGGCGCTGGTCAAATGGTTGGGTTATGAAAGCAAACATAATTCGTGGGTACCAGAAAGCGACATTCAAAATGTGAGCTAATGTAATATGGCTGAAGGTGGGGAAGGTTCTGAAGAGATTGGGATGGAGGACTTCGATAGACTTGATAGGTACACCGATGAGCAATTAGAAAATACGCTCGCCGATATCGAAGATTTTGTTGGAGGTATGTACGGTAAGTACACTGAAGACAACATGCCGGAAAATGTTCGTGTTAATTACGACGACCCTCAAGACTATGTGAAAAAGATAAGAGGCGAGCAAGCTAGAAGGCGAGGTGGGCAAAAAGAGACGTCGTTCACCGACACTGATGATGGTAAGACGGTGACGATAAGGGGAACCAACACAGAAGTCCCTGCAGTGGAGTTTGTTGAGCAGGAGTCATATGGTGACGTCAACGACACAAGCTACAGTATGGCTCTTGAAGTGAGGTCAGACGATCTCTATAAAAGATTGGACAAGCTAAACGCAGTCAACAAAGAGATAGCAAAAAATCAAGTAGAAAGAGTCAAGGCTATAGGTGAGAAAATACGTAAGTTGTATAAAAAAAAACTCGGTCCCGACGACGCGTCAAGGGAAATAGTCAACAGATCATACGTGACGGACTCAGGGGCTATTCTTTTCAAACCGATAAACAAAGATGGTGAGCGTGGGAGTCCTAAACGAATTCTAATACCTAATAAAAAAGGCTTGGTCTACAGTAAAGACGCTCGTAGTAAAAATGCGATCGAGCAGTTCAAAAAGTTAGTTAGTCAAATCCCTGAGAACGCAGAAACAACAGTTGCCACAACAGAAGTGATCCCAGACGACTTCCCAGTAGTTGAGACAAGAGTGGGCTATGCCGACATACCTGGTCTATCACCAGACGAGAACCGTGAGCTGAGTGGTGTGGTTAATCCAAGCGATAGCGTGTTGCGTGAATCGAGAATAGGTGATGATGGTACGCTGCAAATACAAGCGGACCACTTTCAAGAAGTGATAAATAGAACGTCAGACGAACTAGATGGTGAAGACAATGAAAGCGTTATCTTTGAGTTGAGAGAGCGTGTTGTTGGGCTTGAAGAAGCTCGAGACAGAACTATTGAGCAGCGAGAAATAGAGGAAGTTAGAGAGCAACAAGAGATCGACATTGATAGGTTTCAGAGATTCAAGGAATGGGCTAAAGAAAATATGGTCGGGTTGAGCGCTGTGGCAATTTCAGTGGCTGGAATTATAACAACTATCATTATCGCTGGGAGATCTGCTGTTATGAAAGGCGCTATGGCCACGAGGTCATTCGCACAGGCTGTTAAGAACGCAATCACGAAGACGGGTCCATGGGCTGTTGGGCTGGCTAATTTAGTTTACAATATGTTGACGTTGGGTGCAAAGGGTCTCGCTTGGTTGGCCCAAAATCTCTGGGTACTCGCGGTGGTACTTGCGTGGTTTGCCTATGATTATTACAAGCTAAAACGGTAGCGATAAAACATATGTAAAGGTATATGAACGCCACGTCAGCAGAGTTGAGCCCTGGTTTTAGACGAGCGACCATGGGTGTCATAAAAGGGGTGAGAACACAACACGTAATCACGTTGAACCCTAATAAAGTCAGTCCTGGCGAGGAACTTTACATTGATATACCGAAGCTCAAGGTTAGCAGCTGTTTGGTGCCTGGATCGTTGGGTCTAGTGTTCGACTTTAAGAACGCGAACGCTAAAAGCTGGTTCTTGAATAACGTTAGTAAGTTGTTGGTTGAGAAACTTGTTGTTAGACTAGCTGGGGAAACTGTGTATGACAACAATGGGGAAAATTACACTGGTGTCTATCGCGACCTTTGGGAAAGTGTTACTGCGCGAGACCAAATGATTGATTATGGCATTGGTGGCGAGAACTTGAGAAAGCTAATTTCTAAGGATGACAGTGGTGCGACGAGTGGGAACGTTGCTAAAGTTAACGACGCGTTGATGTTTGGTGTGATTGGGACGAAGCAGCGGATTAAGCTTGGCAAGATCATGAATGACCATGGGTTGTACGCTCCTTTTAGCATGAACAACAACTTGCAGTATGTGATCACACTCCCGAAGGCCACAGACATCATGGTGGCGCAATCCGGTAGCGCTGTGGGCGGATACACTCTGGAGAACCTCGAGCTTGAGTACGAAACGATTGATAACCAGGAGCTCGCTGACGAAATAGCGTCGGGCTACGCAAGTGGTCGTAGTTTGTCGTATGAGCACGTTACGTTGATGAAAACCACCGAATGGGATAAAGGTACGACCATTGTGAATGAGAATGTTAATCTTCCAAGAAAAAGCATGAAGGCAATTGTGTTGCTATTCACGAATAAGGCGCGAACAGACAGTGAGGAGTTTCTTTATCCAAATATCGAGAGTGTTAGAGTCACAATCGAAGGTGTGCCGAATAGTGTGTACTCACAGGGTATTCCAAAGTCGAAGTTCTACGCAGAAGCGAAGCGATTGTTTGGGTTGGGCGAAGAACACGCTCAGTTCATGACCATACAGAAATTCTATAAAGATGGCTTTGCGTTGGTTATCGACTTGAGGAGCGTTCAAGATAATTACAACGTCGCCACTGGTAAAAAAATTGTGAACACACAATCTGGTGTGCTTCTTGAAATCACAAAGAGAGCGACGACTGCAAATGCCATGTGCAGGGTGTTTGTGATGAGTGATGGACTGGTCAACTTTATGAACAATGGGTTGCAGTCAATCCAGTATTAAATCAAACGTGAGTTAATGGAGACTCCGTTTAATATGCTAATTGTTGGTATGACAGCTTGTGGTAAGACGCATTATTTGCTGGAAACATTGGAATCTGAGTACTTTAGTAAATTTGACTACATTGTGTTGATTTGCCCTACTTTCGAGTGGAACAAAGCGTATCAAGATTGGAAATATGTGCGCGACCCCGACGTGTTAGCGATAGACTGCACACAAGACAATGTCGACGCTGTTCTCAAGTGTGTAACAAATGTTTTTAAAGGCACTAACACTCTGATTGTGTTGGACGACTGTGCGAGCTCTCAAGATGTTAAGAATAGGACTAGCCAATTGGTCAACTTGGCTTTTAGTGCGCGACATTTTATGTTGAGCGTTATTGTCATCACACAACAACTGACGTCGATCGCAAAACCGTACAGAGAAAATATTAGTAAGCTCGTTTGCTTCTACTGCCCAAGTAGGAGTGATATGAAGGTCGTTATCGACGATTACCTTGGAAACATTAGCAGAGAAAAATCGTCGGCGATTGTGACCGCATTAAAAAATAATAAGTACGCTAGACTTGAAATCTCACTGCGCTACCCACACAGTCACGAAGTTGTTATTCCGCAATAAAATATGGGTATAAGTAATAACGTGATGGTGAAACGCAAAAGTGAAGAAAACCCCACGATTGAGGAACTAGTTGAGGGGACCGCTGACACTTCGACTGTGGAAGACAACATTGACGTTAGGAGATCTGAACTTATTAGACTGTCCGGTGACGGTGTGGTAAGTCAGTCTGAAGCGTACATTAAAAAAGCGTCCGCAAAGGTTATCGATAAGATATGGCACCAATATGAGTTGAAGAGAATGGAGATCGCAAACGCTTTTCTCACCGACTTGCTAATCAGCAAATTCGCCAGCTTACTAGATGGGTTGAACGCTATTGAGAACCCTGAGGAATTAAATGACGAACTACAAAAAGACCCGTTACTAAAGAAAGACGTTGAGAGCATTGTCGCGATTGTGACACCGTACGTACCTTTCTTAGGCTTGCTGTCGGGAGGAATTATAACATCGAAACACGTGTACGATCATCATTTTAGGAGTGAGGTGGTAGACACTGAGAGTAGTGAACAAACAGACTAATTCGTAGAGTAGTTGGCTATTTGTTAGTCAATGTTGTTAGCCAATCAAAAGAGCACCATTTTGCTATCCATTTGGATAAACATCACCACTAGACTTGAAAATCTAGTGGTTTTTTTTTCGCGCGTGAGTTGAGACAGCAGTAGTTTGTTGAAAAAAAATGTGAAAACGTTGAAACAACACTCTCTATTTTTTAAATACGTGAAAATGTTTGAAACGACACTTTCTTTTTTAAATATGTGAAAAATGTGAAACGACACATTCTATTTTTTAAAAAACATGTAAAAATATTGAAATGTCACATTATTAGCGTATAAATCGGGTTTGTGGTCTTATTTGATGTATGTTGTAAATTTAGAATTACCGAAATGACATCGAACTTTTGGGGGTTTGGGATTTGGTGTAAATTTGGTGATGTTTTGGTGATTATATTCGCGTTCAACATTGAATGTGTAAAAATTGGGCTCGTACCCCCACTCTCTATACTACTGAGATAGCTAGTAGTTATAGTATCTAAGTTATGGCCTTAGCAAGAACCAACTTATCAGTCGCTCGATCGTAAATCTCGCGTCAGGTAAGTATGGGGCATAGGTTGGGAATGAGTGGGGTTTAGATTATCGTATGTGCCCCATGGGTGGGGGCTTAGGCGATTTTCATCAAAAATAATGAGAGAGACTGGGACGACTTAAAATGTCAGATGTCCACTCAGATGGGGTCGAAGGTGAGTCTTTAAATCTATATAATACTGTATACATTCCTTGTAGGTGGTGTTTAGGATGTTTAGCCAGTGTTGTTTTCCCCTATAGGTGGGGCATTTTCTTATATTTGTTTCTTGAGAAGTCTAATCTCCCTTACTTCCCTGGAGTGGGTTTCCAGTGACAAGTGCATAAATCAAACCATTTAGCTGGCAGTAGTAAGGTATCATAAGCTAAACAGCTTAAATAAATATAATTCAAAATCTTTATTTCTTTGTGAAGACAACATTTGAGCCAGTGGCTGTATCTGGCTGTACAGACCAAGTAACAGTTGGCAAATGGTGTGCTTGTGAGTCAGCCTGGCATGTGGGCTAGCCTGCCTCATATACTGTAATATCAGGACTAATTACTATCTCGATTAGCGCGCCAGCTTGCCTCCATGTACAGCTACAGTAATCATGAAACTGGCCAAAAATCAGTTTGAAAGATGTGTATCTGGCTGTGCAGACCAAGTAACTGTAGTAACAATGGAAAGTACATGGCAACAGGCTGTCATTGGTAAATCAGCAAACAATAACAAATTATTTACTCTTTGATCTTGATAATTGGTATGGGTGTCAGAGATTTATATACTGTGTTCAGTTGTAAGCATTCACATATAATAATATGAACAATCGATACAGACTTACTGATAACCCAGAATATTTTGGAGCCCCATTTAAGCTTACACATATCAAGTGAAACAGGTTTATTTGAGAAGCAATTATAGAATTCAAAAGTGGACACTTTTGAAACCGCATTTAAAGGCAGAAATAGTAACCAGATTGCTCTAAAATCTCTTTAAATATAATGTCGAAGGTTTATATTGTGTATGAAACAATAAACTGTTGATTAGCATCGACTTTATTTTGTATATAGACATAACAATAAACAATGCAAGCAACAAAGCTTATAAAAATATTACAGTTACCTCAGAACAGTTAACATATTTGATTGCTATACATCATTCATATGTTGAGTCTCATATTAAATTGTTCAACATAGGTTTAATCGAGTACATATATCAGCGTACAGGTACGGCATTTTCAGCGTACGGTTATCGAGATCTCAGATCGCAGACCACCAAGTGCACCAACCGTGTCGAAATCGCTCGTCATCTTTAGTGTAGGTCTTTGGCGATCGGCGTGTGCGATTGTAAACATCGAGAGCGTATATAAGATCAAAATACTTGCCATGCAGCCACATCAAATATTTTCAGCGAAGAACACTCCAGGAAAGGTAACCATGCAGATGAGTATTAAAATGACAATGGCGCATAAATGATAAATATATGCAGTGGTTCAGTTTCGCAAAGCCTGACGGGATCATGCCAATCTCGTACCCAGACCCAAGTGGGATGATGCAATAATTGCCATTTCGCGACATTGCCAAAAAATTAAAAATAATAAATAGAGGCGAAACCTAGATGCAGCAGCCCGAGTAAAAAAAACCATTAGTTTTAAAGTAGTAAAACATTAGTTTTAAAGTAGTAAAACATTAGTTTTAAAGTAGTAAAACATTAGTTTTAAAGTAGTAAAACATTATTTTTAAAGTAGTAAAACATTAGTTTTAAAGTAGTAAAACATTAGTTTTAAAGTAGTAAAACATTAGTTTTAAAGTAGTAAAACATTAGTTTTAAAGTAGTAAAACATTAGTTTTAAAGTAGTAAAATATTAGTTTTAAATTAGTAAAACATAGTTTAAAGTATAGTAGTAATTAACGTTAGTTTTAAAGTAGTAAACAAATTCGTGTTGTATACTGCCTAAATGGTGTTTAGGAGGTCTTTTATGAAAATACGAAATATTTCGTTATAATATTCTGAACCTGTCGTTCGTGAAAGACAGGGTGTAGTTTATAAGATCAAATGCGCCGACTGCCAGCCAGGGCACTTATATTGGTGAAACCGGCAGAAACCTAAAAATCAGACTAGCTGAACACAAACGAGCTACTAGAAACGGGTACAGGACTAATCACATATCTGAACACCACGTACAAACAAAACACGATATTGACTGGGACTCAGCTGAATGTATCGCCTTTAACACAAACTACAAACAGCGACTTACATTAGAAAGTTGGTGTACCAACTTGGAACATAAGCCACCCGTAACAGATCACAACAATTACCGACACCATACAAAAGACTTCTTCTTCGCACCAACGAACAATAGACCTACCGACAAACAATATACCCACGCTCAACGCATGACGCAACACACATTCACATTGATTATGACACAAACAACCGATGACAAACAATATTGTCCACGCTTAACACATGACGCGACTCACACTAATTATGACACAAACAAACGATGAACGAGATGTCGAAACGTCAGTCACCAACAACAGTCTTTCTCAAGACTACAACAACCTGGACGATCAACTTCATACATCTAATGATACTCCTAGGTTCAAACCATTTACTTTTTATAAAGTATCATCAATAGAGTTTGATCTCTATATAAAGTATTATCAATTGAGTCATTGATAATAATAATAATAATAATAATAATATCGTTTATTCAAACCTTTTACAGTATAAACTGAATTACAGGCCGATTACATGTATAAAGACTAAATATGTATCCATGGTGCAAATTACATTATATACTAATTACCAACTACTACTATTAATTAGTAATAAATTAATTAACTATAACTAATTACAATTATGTATACACTGGCTGATACTTTACGGTGACAAAGTTCTTAAAGCGGTCAGTCCGTGTAGGCATTGGGTACTTAGACCGATTTGACCTTAGGCTGTAACGACCAATTGCATTAACAACTCGTTTGTGGATAAGTGGATGGAGGGGATTACTCGGAGGAATACGTTTGATGAATACTTCACACGCCTCTACACGGCGGTCAAACAAGGTAGAAATACCAGCCCTTTCCAGTGCATCTACATAAGGCAGACCAGGCCAAATAATGGCCAAAGCCCGCTTCTGAATAGCCTCCATGGCATTAGACAGATAGCTGGGAAGATCGGCAAAAACTACAGACCCATACTCTAGCACAGATCGCATTAATGAACAATAAATTGCCACAATGTCAAGTGGAGGCACACCACATTTTCTAAGCTGCCTCAAAGCAAACATTCTCCTGTTAGCTCTCTTCATTACATAGTCGCAATGCACCCCCCATGACAGGTCATCGGACAAGTACACACCGAGTAACTTGAAGTACGATACTTTCTCTATGGTGTTTCCGCCTATATCAATGGGGCGTGATATGCAACTATTGTAATGGAGAAAGTCAACAGCCATGGTCTTACACTTTTTAGGGTTGAGGCGCATATTGTTAGTACAAGCAAAAGCCTGGATGTCATTAACGATAAAATTCAAAATCGATGGAGAATTCCTTGGAAGAATTTCCATTACAGTTAAGTAATCGACAAACTTAGCGCGCAGGCCCCATGATGGCACAAGATCATTCACCATTATAGCAAAGAGGATAGGCCCCAATTTGATATTGATCAGTAGAGATAATTATCAATGACAAAAAGGAAATATCTTGTCAGATCCAGCAAAGGTGAAAGACCGCTGGAAAGAGTACATTGAGGAATTGTTTGCGAAAGAAGAAAAACCAACAGAAATAAAACTTGAGGAAGTAGATGAAGTGGACCCCAACAGTATTGGTTCAGATATCAGAAGTGAAGTAGAAAAAGCCCTGCAAGATATGAAAGCAGGAAAAAGTGAAGGCGTAGACGAGATTCCAGCAGAAATGTTACAACGACTTGGTGAAAAAGGAACAAAGGAGTTGGTGGACCTGTGCATATTGATGTATGAGAAAGGTGAGTGGCCGGACGATTTCTTAGAAACCATCATTATCACCATATATAAAGAAGAAAGCAAATGCCGTAGAATGTAAAGATCACAGAACCACAAGTTTAATCGTACATGCCTCAAAAATAATTTTGAAAATTCTCACGAGACGAGTCGAATATAAGGCGAACAGTTTTCTTGGAAATGATCAATTTAGATTCAGGAAGGCGTGTAGCACAAGAGAAGCAATAGGAATCATGAGAACAATAGGCGAAATATATCTTGAACATGGCAACGACGTGTATGTTTGCTTCATAGACTATGAGAAGGCCTTCGATAGAGTAAAATGGATCTATCTCCTTCACGTTCTTGAAAGAATCGGTGTAGATTGGAGAGACCGACGGATGATAATGTTTAATGTTTACTATTTATATAGCGCAAATTAGCATGTGTATATATGATCAAATGCGCTTCACAACATTGACAATTAATCTATTATATTCAGTACCTAGTACCCAGTATCCCAATTAATTAACCTTAGCTATTTATTTTTACAGTTTTTATCATCATTAGTTTTCCTAACTATTTATCCTAACCCGCCCTGTCAACTTCCCTGTGGGAGGAAACCGGAGTGAACCCGGAGAAAACCCACGACTTTCGGCAGAGTGTTGACGAACTGTTTCCACGTGCGATCAAATGTCCGAACACAGGATTCGAACTCTTGACCTCAGAGGTGGGAGGTAGTGGCCCTGACCACTAGACCACCGAAGCCCCCTATGATCACAGCCGTTTATATATGAACCAGAGTGCAGTTGTCATGTAAGAGTTGGCAATGAGGCTACAGATAAATGTATAATTGGTAGAGAAGTGAGACAGGGATGTCCGCTGTCACCTGTGCTAGTTAACATACCTGGAGAGATGTTGATAGAGGAGGTGTTACAAGAACAAGGACGTGGAATAGTGATAGGTGGTAGAACAGTGAAATCAGTCAGGTTTGCTGATGACACAGTTTTACTTGCAAACTCAGAGTGTGAATTACAGCAAATGAGCTTGAATGATGTCGTAGAAGATTATGGCATGAGAATAAATGAGAAGAAACAAAAGTAATGAAAATATCAAGAAATAGTCATCAGGAGGTGAACATCATGTAAAAGGAAAGAAATTGGAGGAAGTCAACCAGTACAAATATCTTGGCAGCATATTGGATAGTGAGAGTCGAAGTTCAAAAGATGTCAGAGCAATAATTGGCATGGGCAAACAGGCATTTCTCAGAAGACGTGAATTACTCAGTATATGTTTAAAATCAAATGGACAGATAAATTGACAAATGAAGAAGTGTTGGACACATCAAATACAGGCTACAGACATGGATGAGGCACATACTGAGACATGATAACATGCTGCGTGACATGATTGAAGGAAGAGTTGGTGGAAAAAGATTACGTGCAGGTCAAAGAACAAAGATGTTGGATGCTATTATGGATAAAGACACGTATCAGGTGACCAAGAACAAAGCTCAGAACAGAAACGAGTGGAGAAAGATTATACAGGACTGCTACAAAGAAGGACCTGCCATGACGACAGAAAACCAATGACAACGAAAAATCTATTCAACACTAATAACAGTGAAATAATGTTCCTTTAAAATTTTCTAACGGATTGACTAGTTCAGTTCACAGGCAACAGTACATATAACACGATGTTCACAATTAGTTACGGGCTGAATCAGCGCAGAATTGAAAACACCAGGACTTCACAGTTCACAGCTGGTAGGACGGCCACCAGATGACACGTAGACAAATTCATGTTGGGAGACGATCCGTAGTCCTTACCGGCTTATAACTTGTCGCGTTCCATACGTACATACACTATATATCAGCAACAAACACATAACGCACATGGTGACAATTCGAATTCGTTTCCACTCGGTTTCTTTTTTCTTTCTTTTCTTTTTCCGTTGTCCGTCAGTTCGCATGTAGTCATGTTTTGGTCTTGGTAAGGTCGTCGCGGGTAACCACGTCGACGATCTGGATCTCCGTTTCAACTCTGTTTCGATCTTAAATCCATTCTTCGATCGTAGTTTCTCAAGGCCATTAATCATAAAGTTCCAAACTTCTCACCACTTTCTTTACTGCATCGCTACTGCCAACATGTTTCGATCTTCTTATATCGTTGACTCCCGTTTCGATATATATCCCTTTACCGCTGCCACCAGATTTTTAAGGTGCCGAACAACGACTCACTAAACGCAGAGATGCAGAACACAAAATGAGACGCAGAACACAAACAACAATATACGCCAACAGAGTTGGAGCGGAGAACAATTTATTAGAGTAAATTACATCATCTTATATAGGTTCCCGATCGATTTTTCTGTTTTTTATTTTTTTTGTTGCATCAGTGAAATGTTCGCCACAATTGATTCTTCGATTCCAGTGAGGATTTCTCAGTAGCGTAGAAATCGAGCAGCATTTTCCCAAACTTTCTTAGGTTATTTCTTCTTTAAATTTCCGCCATTTCATAAGAGTGTCAAGTAAATACACTTTAGTAAATACACTCTGCTTGATACGTTGTCTCGATGACTTTTTAACAATTACTATGAAAAATCGAAAGTAGCCGCCCTTCTAAAAGTAACCGCCCTCCGATAGTAACCGCCCCTTCGAAAGCAGCCGACTTTTTAACAATTACTATGAAAAATCGAAAGTAGCCGCTCTTCTAAAAGTAACCGCCCCCCTCGAAAGTAGCCGCTTGCAATATATTTGTTGTGGAAATATTTTTTTATAGAGTGGTTCAAATAAAATGCACACTGCACCTTGGCTGATGGATGGATTCTCCGTCGATATTCGACGTTGAGGGAACCATGCTAACATTCCAGAGACTTGTAGATCCATAGATATTCACAGTTCAATATGGTCGCGAACGGGGATGGTATTACCACTATGCCACTGCCGATACAAAAACTAACAACCCCAAAGTAACCGCCCTCTGAAAGTAACCGCCCCTCTGAAAGTAGCGGCACTCAGACACCACTAATTCCGAAAGTAGCCGCCCCGGTTACTTTCGAGAATCTACGGAGCATATACTAGCAAAAGAACGATAGATATGTTGTGTATTACCTCGTTCTTTTAAACAGCCCGCTTAACTTTCTGAATAAAAATAGAAATTTAATGCGGCGTTTTTTAAAGAATGAAGTGATAGATAAAATATATGAGCGGCCGATCTTTATCTGATAGACGCGAATATTTTATATGGCTTATCAAATAAATACACATATAAGTTAATATCTATCTACTATCTTGAAGATACAAGTTGTTTTGTAAATCAGGACGAATCTTTATCCGATTTAAAACCTCCGTCATGCCACTGATTTCCTTTGTTTTCTCTTCATGGATTATATTTAAGAAATAGAAAACATTTTCCGTGTTTACATACAGTTATAGAAACACGAGTGGAAGTTTGGGAACGAGAAATTAGTGGGAACACGAGCCCGCAGTGCGAGTGTTTCCACGCTATTTCGAGTTCTCTCAAACTTTCACCGATGTTTCTATAACTGCATGTAAACACGGAAAGATGTTTTCTATATCTTTTATAAAATAACACTGAGGAAAGGACGTATATGTATTGTTTTTAAATGCCGGGAGACAATTGTGCATTTAATCAGTGCGGGACAAATAGGAGAACAAAGGGCATCGGACTTTTCAAACTTCCGACAGCAAACGACGAGGAAAGCAAGAAGTAGAAGATATTTATTGAACGTTCTAACAAAATATCGTGTCCAGGACAAGGACCTTAAAAGGCAGTTGGCGTCTGATTCTCTCCACGTGTATGAGAGGCATTTTCTCCGGGAAATAAGAATTTGTAAGTATAAATTGTGGAGCGATTTAATATAGAACACTCGTGTGTTTTGACTATTAAATCTAATTGCTTATGTGCACACTACGTCTACGGTCACAAGTATGAGGGCCAAACCAAGTTCAAAACATAAAGTGGAAAGGTAAAATTGCATATATTTGTTCTGATTTATTGAATTGAAGTGTCATTAAAGAACGAAGCAATTATATTCGGTGAATTCGACCATTATAAACAAGCGGAAATCGACAGTGGACGGATATAATAATTTTATAGGCATAAATAAACTGAGGGTACACAATGACGTTCTAGCGTTGTTATTTTTTTCTATATTGCATAAAAGATAAGAGAAATATCAAGTTCATTTATGGCCAGTCTTATAATGTATATATTATAACACTCGAAATTTTCCTTGGCCATGCTATAAATGTTTTGCATATAGGTATATATAGTTGCATGTTCATGATAATTTTCAGGAGTATTTTTAACGTGTAGTATAATTTTAGGTTGCCCAAATCGTATCTTAAACAAGACGTCATGACCGAATCCTGTTGTTTTGAGATCCGTTTAGTTTATACATTATATTCATTGTTATTTAATTTTCCACGTACCTGTAGGTTGTGGCCCCAAGCTGACCAAGAAGGAGCTTCTGAAGGGAGCACTGCCATCACAAAATTTACCTATCAGATATTCTGATTCAATGATTAAAAGGTCTGAGAAAAAAGAAAGAGTTCCAAGATCCATTGTACAAGACAGGCCATTGATAAGTGATGCCAGAACCTTTTGCTACACAAATTTGAAAGAACTCGCTGCTAGGGTGCAGAAACTTGTACTGACTGATTGGAATATAACCTTGTCTGAAAGTCGAGTATACGCCTGTGTAAATTGGAGGTTCCCTACATTATTCCAAGACTAGATATCCAGGTAGATGACAGTTTAGGATTCACTTTAATGGTATTTGGCTGGTTTCTTCCTGAAGATCATAGTATATACACAAGCACTAGAAGGAGCCTCAGAAACATCACTATTTCAAATCTGATCAAGGAAATAGATAAACTGACAATCTGCATGGGGCACCCAGAGTATGTTTTTTCTGGTGATTGTTTACGAGATACCTTACCAATGAAAATTGATCCATTTGATCAAACAGAATCCTCAAGTTCCTCTCCCTGCAAACAATACTTAAGAGCAAAGAACTGTGAAATTCGTGTTGAAGGAAGTGAAAGTATTTGCAAACATTGTATTGAAAGAGTTCACTTCCAAGAAATGACCACCAGAAGACAACGAGCAAGAGAGACCGTACCTGCAAAACTAAAAGCCCCTGTAAGTTTAACGTCTCCAAGCACAAATTTGACACTCCAAGCACAAAGGCTACAGTGCAAACAGCTTCAACCAGTGATAAACGAAATGAAACTTGAAGTTGAACAAAGAAGCATACCAGTCACACAAGATCTTAGTCATGATTTACTGAGTATAATCTCTGAAAGCAGTGACAAAATGACCCCATTCATCAAGTTGTTCTGGGAGCAACAAAAAAAGAATGTATCCCGTTCTGCTCAAGGCAGAAGGTATCACCCAATGATTATACGCTGGTGTATTTCCATAGCTTCGAAATCAGCATCAACATATGATGAACTAAGAGATACTTTCAAAGACATTACAATTGTCCTGCCAAGTAGAAGGGTCCTTCGAGACTATAGCAATGCTATACATGTAACTTCCAAGACTGAGTTTAATCCTGGGGTGATTAAAGAATTAAAGAACACAACAAAAGGCTACAACCATAGCCAAAGATATGTCTTCATTCTTTTCGATGAAATGAAAGTCCAGGGAACTTGATTTGGAACAAGCATTCTGGAGAACTCATTGGCTATGTTAATCTAGGTGACCCAGACATCAATTTTTCCACTTTGGAAAAAGTTGATGAAATTGCATCTCATGCCCTTTTGTTTATGGTGAGAGGTATTACTACAACCCTAAAGTATACACTTGTGTATTTTGCAACTGCTGCTGTAACTGAAGTTCAACTGTTCCCAATATTTTGGAGAGCTGTCAGTATCTTGGAGATGACTTGTGGCCTAGCAGTTGTTGGTGCAACTGCTGATGGAGCATCTCCAAATAGAAGATTGTTCAGCGTGCATGCAGTACTGTACAACGAATATGTTCAACCCTGAAATAAATATTTCTTCAGTGATGCACCCCACCTCTTAAAGACAGCTAGGAACTGTTTGTTTAACTCAGGGTCAGGTAAGAAGAAGAAACTTTCTTAACTACTATAGTTAATTATTGTTCCTGTAACATTGTATTTTTAACATTCTTCCTTTTCATTGTACCTTAAACTTCCAATAATAAGTCCAGGCCTTACATTTGTTAAAAGGACTTTTCCTATGGAGCAAATCCTCCTTGGCTTTCAAGGACATATCACTAATACCGTATCCCTCATGTGGTATTACTTATGATTTATTATATAATAATTTATTGATTATGTAATTGATTATTTGTTGCAAGGCCCTGTCGAAAAACACTTTTGGTGATATGAGCTTCCACTGATTAAATATTATTTATTTCTTAGGTAATAACAAAAGGCTTATGTGGAATAATGGGTATCCCCTCTTGTGGAATCACATATCAGACATGTTCTTTTCGGACTTAGAACATGGATTTCGCCTGCTTCCAAGAATCACCACAGACCACATCAACCTGACATCCTATTCAGTGATGAGGGTGAGTCTAGCTGCTCAAGCATGCAGCCGAATGCATTTATAGAACAATGATTCTCCCTGTAATGACTTATTGTTCAATAATTTGTTGTAATCTAAATCCTAGTGACTCATTAGCTAGCTAAGAAATTCTCACGGCTAGAAAACAGAGCAAAGCAAATAATATTACATACAGCCGATCATTGTAAAGCTAACATTACTATTACTACCTTGGAAAACTATCGAATAAAGCGATGTTGTACTTTGGTTTACAAGTCGCTTAAAGGAGAACTTTGTGAAAATTTCAACCATTATTTTAAATTAATGGATCATGGAAAATCTACTAGGAACAATCAACATTGTATTATCTTACCAAAAACAAGATTAAGTGGCACCCAAAAGGCTTTCTTCTATCAGGCAGGAATTATATTCAATAATCTACCCTCTGCATATTAGAAAAATAGATAACACAATGGACTTCCTCAAAGCCATTGAACTGTACTTTAAATATATATTATATAGTTTCGATTTTCATTAATATATTATTACATAAATTCAGGACACACATTTATAACAGTAAAATTGTCATTACTGAAGTGTATTTATCCTGATTAAAAATTCGTACAAACAAACAAGGGTGAATCTAGCTGCTCAAGTGTTGAGCTCATCAATGACCAGTGTGCTGAGAAACTTTGGTCCTCCTGATGCTGTTGCAACTGCAGAATTTTGTGAGAAGATGGACAAGTTTTTCGATTGTTTCAATGTCCGCAGCACAACAGAAGGTGAGAGCACGAGGAGGGACAAATTCATGCTGCTATATAAAGATGTCAATGACCAAAGATTTTCCTGGCTAACAGATGACTTCCTTAAGTATCTGTCCACATGGAATGAAAGTGTAACCCAAAGACCTGGTGCTTTTGATGAAGATGCACGAGCACGTATGTTCATATCCCGCCAAACACATGAAAGCATCAAGATCAGTATTTATTCAATGATAGAACTTGTTCAATTCCTACTCAATGCAGGCGTTGCTTATGTTTTGACAAACCGCTTTTGCCAGGATCCAGTTGAGCAATATTTTGGAAAGCAGAGGGGCATTGGGAGGAGATCAGACAATCCTACAATTTATAACTTTGGCTACAATGATAACACTATCTGCAGGATGCAGAGGTCAAACATACATATCCAGGGAAACACAAAAGGAAGCAGCACCAGTCAAAAGCGCTGGCGTACCATTGATAATCAAGCATTGCCTAGGCGTAAACGCAAAAAGTAATTACCTGTGAGTCAAGTAAGACTTAATGATAATTCTGACACTACAAAAATTAAGCAAGCCATTATTAGAAATCTCCTTCAAGATAATATTATATCTAGCATGCTTTTTGTATAAGTTTGGGTGCTTTGCTACCAGGGTGTGTTATTGTTTCCTGACCTGGGAATCCAGCTAAGCCCAATGCACAAGGATTACTAAAAGTCCTTATGGACATGAAAAGCTGGTTACACAGCTGTTCACAAATCCAATTCACCATAAGAGCATGCATTTTCCTTTACATGCGTATATCATGTTTTTTAAACAGAGGAAGTGCATGGTTTCTCCTTTAATCAACAATCCTTAATGGGGCCTAGTTAGCCTAGAAAATATCAAAGTTGAAATGATACTGTAGGTGAAAATTCAGTTTGCTTCTCTTGCAGAATTTTCATGTTATCTCATGATGATGAATTGAGCTGAGCTACACCTCTAGCATGGCAATTTCTTTAATTCTGTATAAGTCATGTCAGTGCATCAAAATGACTTTTTGCGTTACTAAATAAGTGAACATAGTTGATGTTTTGTTAAAATATTAAAACAATCTATTGTGTATGCTAATTTATTTTCTAAAATCTAGTTTATTTAGGAATGTAAAGCAAAATTGAAAGTTTGTGCAATTTTCTTTCATAAGAGGTGTAACGTTCCACAATATTGTGGATAACTGTTCAGTAACAAAAAATCAAATAGAAATTTGCCTCTTAACCATGTTTGTAGCAATGGGTTAGCAGCACTGGGTTAGCAACACTAGTGTAGCAACTGCTCAAACCAGTGTATTGATAAATGTAAATCTGGCAGTTTTTGACATTTTGGCTCATCTTCTAATACCTGTATAAACATTTTTATTTTGATGGTTTCAAGCAAACAATTGTCAATCTCACTATATTTATGCCAGTTTTAAGCAAATAATTATTACTTTCAAAAAGTGTTTTGATTGTGTATGCAAAAGCCCCAAACATACAATTCCATTTTTTGCTACACAGTTAACCATTTTTAGATAATTTAGGCCAAAACAATGAGCATCGATATTCAAACATGTTAAAAACTACTCAAAAAAATTATTGTTGGATTGGTTGCTACCTGTTGCAAGTTACATGGTTGAGAGGCATGTACTGTCAGCTATTTACTGTATTTACAAACTTTCATTCAAGTACTGTTGGTTGATCCGATGTACGTTTCAGCTCTTTTCTCAATGCCTTGTACTTGCAGGAACTCTTCTTTTGAGCTTTGTACTTATTTATTACATCTTTTTCAAAACTAAAAGATCTAACTTTAAAATAAAGCATCAAGGCTTGGTGTAAAATGTCCTCTGACACATTCTTAGAGACTTCTAACTCTGCAGAGCTCACCCATTGATCAAATAGACTGATCACTTCAGGATTCTTTTCCAAGACACTCACCATATCTTCCTTGATAATCCTTGTAATATGTCCTCCTGATGTGACATTTTTGAAGTGGAGCTCGGCAATGGTAAAAACCATTCAACGACTGTGGTAATTTTCCAAAGTCAAGTTGAAGTTCACACTATCAACAAGCTTCTGAACTGCGTTAAAGGCATCACTTTGTTTTCCTGCTTGAAGCACTGATACCACTTGTTCGCATGATTTTGTTTTCCATTTCTTAGATTGTCGTACCCTTTTGTTCAGTGAAAACAGAACATACTTCGTACCCTTTTGTTCAGTGAAAACAGAACATACCCATCAAGGTACTGCAATGCAGACTTTTCTTTTTCGTTCAGGTCCCTTGCTGTAACCCTTGCTTCTGCTGGAGTGGAATTTGAATCATTGCCCTTGCTGAAAGAGATGATTTTGTCAGCTACTCTTGTGGCAAGAAGAACAGATGATTGGAATGAGAGCCCTGTTCTGTAGCTTTCAATGATACAAGTGCAAAATATACTTTGAATAGAATTTTTCAACCTTTCCCTTCTTTTTCACTAAAGTGTAATAAAGCATCTTGATTTGTGCAAACCTTTCATTGAAGCCTAGGTCATCCTCTCTACTAAGAACATTGAAAACGTATGTTTCAAATTCTTTCCTGATATTTTCTGGGTAGCATTCATCTTCGGACAGACTCTTAGCACTCTGGTTGACCAGTTGACAATAATCTTCAATAGTGAATCCATTTTCATTAGTGCCATTACCGGTATCTGTTTCATGCTTTGCCCTTTTGTGCTTTGTTAAGCCACCTTTGCTTTTACATTTCTTTCCACACACATTGCAACAAAATTCACCATCTACAATCTGGGGGTTGAAAGTAAAACATGGGAAATGGTTAATCATATTTTGTAAAACTACTATATTTATTTTACTATTAATATTGGGTCAATTCAGTAGACAGTATGCAATTGGTTAATTGGTCCAAATTGTAATAATACTTTGAGAACTTGATCGAAGAGAAGAAAACAAAGAGTAGCTGTATACGCGTTAATTATTGGTAAAATAATATTTTCTTTAGTGTCTGACAGCTGTGATCTATTATTTTACGTAGTATGTTGATTTCAGTGCAATGTTTTGTCAAACTAGGTAATTAGACAAAGTGAATGTCCGGTCTAAAAAAATAGTTTGACTGAGCCAACAAAATCTTATTATATAAGTTAGAATGTTAGAATCGAAGAGAAAGCCACCCGGCCCCCTGTCTATTCTTATCGGTTTATATGTGAATCAACGAATGAAGTGAAGTTTTATACGTTTAATTAAAACATAATCACGGCATAAAGAAATGTAGCCTTACCTCTTCAATCGCATCGTCAAACGCTCCTTGTATCTCTGCCTCTTCGTCTAAAAAGTCTGACTCCAGCAACTCTAAAATAATGTCCAAATCTTCACCCGAGATGGTTTCATATTCCTTAGACGCAGCCATCTAGAAAATTCTGTGCACGGTGAGGTCCTGTCTGACGTCATTAATTCAATGGCACAACATGAACGGCGGCCCTCTTTGAAGTTAGACATATAGTTTCCAGACCGTTCCCTTTGAGTGACTATGGTTCGTCTTACAGTCCATTTTATAAAAATGGCGGGAAAAAACCATGTTTACATACAGTTATATAAACATGGCTTTTAGCCAATCATCGCTTGCGTTTACGAAATGTTATTTTATAAATAGTAATACAAAACATATCTATCTATATCTATCGTTCTAATATATCTATCGTCATTCAAAACAAAAGAAATACATGCAAACTTTACATGTAAAATAAAGAGAATGAATAAGTTTTCATCCCAAAAGTAATCTCAACAACATCCTCTTCTACAACGCCATGACTCTGAGGATTTTTACGTCTTTAGGACGACGGTAATTCACGGAGAGATGAGAACTGTTTCTTAAAATTGACTTTAACACAGACACTACGAGTATGATTTATTTTAGGCCCATTTACACTGGCGAGTTTTGGTACGATTTTTCTCATCTTAGGGCATGCAATTGAGTGGATGACTCATGAAAGTATAATTTCATATCGCTGGAGGAACTTCACCCAAATAATTAATTTACTTATTTTGTTTGTGGTATCAACATGTCCGTCAAACAAACCTTTGTGTTCTGCGTCTCAAGGGATCGACTGCAAACCATCCATAGCTTTGCACAAAGGTCCAATAGTTTTGTAAGTCATGAATCCACTCGATCGTATGCACCAGGAGGAGACAATTCGTACCAAAACTCGCTAGTGTAAATGGGCTTTTAGAGTCGATCACGCAGGATAACGTTTCCCTATTTATCCGAGCCAGAGGATCATGTTTTAAGCGCTCGACTATTCAGTTTATCAGTCTTAGGTGAACAAAAAACCCAACTGATAAGGATTCCGAGGGCCAATGTTTTAAGGTCGTTTTCCGAGAAGACCCGAAAGTCTTACCATTTCCTGCAGGTTGTGTTGCAAAGGCAGCTCTTTCTTCCCAATTATTTTTAAGACCGACCCAGGATATGAACCTGTGTCTTCGATTCCGGTTTATAAAAATATGTGGTGACCACTATAGACCACAAACTGGTTTATGATAGTCATGTACAGTAACCGCGATTTCTTTTAAACGCTAAAATGTTTATTTCTTTTTAACCGCTGTCGCTCAATTCAACAGAATATTAAAACGAACAACATACGAACATGCTCTTGCAAGTGGAGGCCAAAATGTGCTTAACAAAAAGCGATTTTGCACTTCTTCAGCAGATTTTAGTTTAATTCTCTTGCCCGATTTCCAAAGTAGATATGGATGCATGGAGACACAGAACCATGCTGTTTCGAGTAAAACTCGGGGATAATTCTGTGTATCAGCATTCTGTCTCGTACAATTTTTGGATTGTTTCACGGCTATTTTTCCTTCACTGACGAGCAGCTCGAGGTAGGAACTTTGTGTTTTATTAGCCTCACTGAAATGAATAAGTAATACTGTCACAGATTGACATTTGTTTGTTGTACGGAGCCGAGGATGACGGTCAAGACTGCAGCTCGGATTGACAACAAACTTGTTTATTGTAAAAACTGCCGTCTTTTTTCGGGCATAGTCGTAAAACTATCGAAAAGCATTTGTTCATCTCGTCAACAATCATGCCAATAAGCTTTCAAATTTTGTCTGAAATGTTTGTTGTTCAAACTATTCTGTTAAATAAAGATTTTTTTCACAAAATTACTTGTTGTTTTGATCGTGTCGCCGACAGCCGTAACGTTGACACCACCACCAAGAGATTAGCTATGAAATTTGGGAAATTCTTATATCTTACCTCGAAATCGCTTAACTCTATATTTAGTTGCTTCTTTAGTTTGTTTTTGAATAGCATTTTCTTTAATTTTATTAACTTTTTCGTACGTAATATCGATAAATCGAGAAGCCGCCATTTTTAAATCGCTGAAAATGTAAACAAAATATGCCGTCCATCTCGACCAATCACGGCACGAGAAACTCTTTTGTCACCTGTCAATTTCTACCAAATCTTTTTAACTTCAATGTGAGTATGTTTACTCAATTTATCGAGTATAAAATCGTATTTACTCAAAACGACCTTACTCAAACATTTGATTAGAAAACGTTACTCAAATTTTGCTTAGATCTACTCGACGTTTGCGTAAATTTACACAAATATTGAGTAAAACATAACACTATATAGTGTTTAGAGCTCTCCGAGAAAGAAATGAAATCCGTGGAGGAAAGTTTTATTTTGGGGGGTACTTATTATCCTTCCCTTGCTCTTCACATAAATCGTGGGCAGGATAATTTTGCCGTAAAGACCTCCTCCTGCTCGGTCAACTTCATATTATGGGATATAGTGGATTGCGACGAGAGCAAGGATTATGTAGCCTGTCGTGCAGGGTATATTCAGGTTGTACACAGGCCAGGATTGTGTGGATCAATTATATATCGTAAGACAAAGTATTTACCAGTACTCCTGAGCCTTGTTTTGGTAAAGACCACTTTGGAAATCTCTCTGGGCGAGCGAGAAATAATTTATCTACGTACTATGTGCCGGAGTGAAATGTGAGATCTCCTAGGTGTAGTGTTGGCAGGGCGCTCTGTGTTGATATAAATAGTGTTTAGGGGGTCTTACCGTGTCTCACGATCTTCGTGTAGGAGGCCCACGTTTCACTCTCCGACAAAGGGCTTTCGCTTGACACCTTAGACCTCCCACACATTATTTCGGCGGTACACCAGCAGCCTTGCGTCAATGAGGCGAGGGAATAAAAAGAGTATTATCATAAGGAAGAGGCGTGCGAAACTTTCAAAAGACGCAGAAATAAACAAAATTACCATATGATAAATAGGATGTGGTTAAGTATTAAAGTTGATAATAAAGTTACGCTTGCGCATTTGTTGAACGCGTGAAAACACCGCAACACCACTCAAATTTGGGAAAGAAATATCGTTCTGCCCAAACTTAACTCTCTCTTGACAGAATAACAGATACCAATGCAATACAAGCATTTTTTCCCTTCTGAGCACATGAAATTCGGGCATATCGATCGTCCCAAACACCAACGTAATACGTAAGTATACAGTCGTTATTTTCACTTATATTCAACATAACATGCTCGTTTTGGTTTGTACTTTTTGAATACCCGTGTCAATAAACTATATATAAGCGACTTTAAGATCTACGATGCGGAAACCTCGACGACGCGGCCTGCAAAACAACAGAATTATTGATGCGAAACAAAGAGAATGAATAATTTGTAGTCTCAAGAGTATTCTCAACACCGTCCTAGTTCTGTTTGCAACGCAACTCTGAGCATTTTCACGTCTTCAGGACGACGTGAGAGAGCTGTTCCTTAATCGGTTGACAAACACTACAATAGTTTTAGCAGAACTGTAGGAGTTTTGGAGGCCATAAAACAAACTTCAAACCTCATATACGGTAGTCAATTTATGATGGCTTCTTTTAAAATGCTTAAATTCACATTGCTTGATAACGTTTAGAAGGCAGCGTCGTCGAGGTTGCCGTGTCGTAGATCTTAAAGTTCCTAATAGGGGATCGTGCGGCGCTGAAAACAGTAACTGGTAACAATGCTAAAACGATGAATTCATATTCTCTCTAATATTTCCATCTAATAACTCCGACTGATAATATTCCGACTGATATTCCCTTCGCCATTCCATATCTTGTGTTGTAAATTCAAATTTCAAAAACAGGAAAAACAACATCAAGCACACTTCAACAAAACATATTTTAATGAGCCTTGTAAACAACTCACATTTTAAAGGATATTGGCAACAACAAAAAAGTAATTTTCATATCAACGTATATGACTTACATGTAGCTAGTCGGAATAAAGTAGTATGGCGCTATGAAAATGCTTGCAACACATTTTAAAAGTTGAATAATCCAAGTAAAAACGCCATTTTTGTATATAACCGTGACGATGTTCTACGAAGTGTTGTGTTTCCTACTTTTGTGCTACCTATCGTGGAGCCATGTATTGCCCAGTCATTATGTTGCAATAGCGACTACTAAAATAACGTTGAGAAGAAACTTAATTTATTTGCATTTCCGCCAACATTGACCGCTTTACCCCCGCACATGACGTCACAGTTCATATGACATAGAACCCTAATTCACCTTTTTCGCGATGCGAGTATTTTTACAACCTCAAACTACGATATTCAGGTTATTTAGGTCACATACATTGATTTGAAAGGCACTCTTTGGTAGGTATGAAGCGAATTTATACTCTATGACCATGTTGAATCCATAATCAATTTATCAGGCACACCCATGGATAAGGCTAACAAGTAAGCTGTTGCCCTTAAAGACGGCATGGTTTTAAACTGTTCAACTCCTGCCTGTTTACATAAATTCGAAACTACAATACGAAGAATATTTTTACAGATTTCAGGTTGCATTTCATTCCTGTGCTGTTCAATGACTTTTGGTTTCAACCGTCGATCTTTATGACCACCTCCATAATTTTTCTCTCCATGCGATCTGTATTGCAACCTCGTTCGCTCTCCATTATCTACTTCAATTAAGCGATGGAGATACCAGGCGGGAACCATAATTTAAATATAAAAACCAATCCCAGCAAATAACGTTTAGGCACAGCATTTCAGTCGAACATTTTAATATAGCTAACGTTTCGTTGTATATATCACATCATCAGAGCAGATTTACAAAATAACATGGTAAGTTCCTTATATATATATATATATTTAAAAAACTCATTAATAATGCATGAAGAAAACACAAAGGAAAATCACCACGGTGTCGTATCTTTATACGTGATAAAGATTCATCCTAATTTACATAAACTTTAGCTTTGATTTTCTCGGCTTAGACAACGTTATTTTTCAAAATTACTACGCCAACGAACTTACCAAATGCTGGTCGTTTTTTAAGCCATTTAAAGCACTTGTAGGAGTGTTTTATCAGATATAAAACACTCCTACGCGTGCTTTAAATAGTACATAGAGAGAGAGAGACAGACAGACAGACAGACAGACAGACAGACAGACAGACAGACAGACAGACAGACAGACAGACAGACAGACAGACAGACAGACAGACAGACAGACAGACAGACAGACAGACAGATAGATAGATAGACAGACAGACAGACAGACAGGATCATGATCACTTGGTGAAAAGAGAGCTCAATACATAAACAAATGCAGAGCAAAGATATATTATTAAAAAAGATAAAAAGGTTTAAAAACAGTAACTTAAGTTTCACGCTCAGAGGCGATCTTCAGACTAAAATCATGAGAGTTTACACAGCACTTAAGTAGGTAAAATCGTAATGTTGTTTACATAAAACTTGTTTAGGATGAGCTCAGATCTTCTGTTTAACAATGACCGTTTGTCCTCATTTAGAATACAAAGCTTTTCGGTAACGCATAAATTACAATAATTGGATCGGCTGTTGTATGAATTTTCTCGTTTTAAAATAGACCACTTAATGGCATAATCAGTGTTCGACACTTTTAATTCCCAGATGTGCTTTGATAGGGCGGTCGTGGTTGAATGCTTCTTGTGTTTAAACGAACATTGATGATTGTCGAAACGGGTTTTAATTAAATTCATGCTCCGTCATTCCAATATATTCTTTGTTATCGTGACCTGTGGAAGTAGCTGTGGCTCTGTAGACGAGGTTGTGCCTTAGACCGCCAAGACCGCCCTACCAAAGCACATCTGGGAATTAAAAGAGTCGAACACTGATTATGCATTAAGTGGTCTTGACTATTTTAAAACGAGAAAATTCATACAACAGCCGATCCAATTATTGTAATTTATGCCTTACCGAAAAGCTTTGTAGACTAAATGCGGATAAACGGTCATTGTTAAACAGAAGATCTGAGCTCATCTCCAAGTGCCGACACCGAAACAAGTTTTATGTAAATAACATTAAGATTTTATCTACTTAAGTGCTGTGTAAACTCTAATGATTTTAGTTTGAAGATCGCCTCTGCGCGTGAAACTTAAGATGCTATTTTTACCCCTTTTTATCTTTTTTAATAATATATATATAATATATATATATATACAGTTAAAACAGTGAAAAAGAGTGATCCATCATGTTAAAATAACTAAAATATTAAAAGTCGGTAACTCCGGGTTTCACGCTCAAGAGGCGATCATCAGACTAAAGTAAAACTAAAACTAAAAGGCGTCTATACGCCGGTTTATAATTGCATGCATAAAATTTGTTTTCATGTCTGCACTTAGAAATTAGTTCATATCTTTTGTTTAAGAGATTGTCTTTGTTTGTGTTTATAATACAGAGCTTCTCCGTTAAACACAGACAATTGATAAAAGGAGAATAGTGCGAATAGTGCGAATAGTCGACGTATTCGCACTATTCGTCGACTATTCGCCGACTATTCGCACTATTCGCCGACTATTCGCACTATTCGTCGACTATTCACTCTTAAAACAAGGTGTGCTAATGGTGTGTTACATAACACACCAAGGTGTGTTGTATAACACACAGGATGTGTTATAGTAACACACCATTTGAAAATAACTTTCAATAACACACCAAGGTGTGCTATACAACACACCATGGTGTGCTACATAACACACCACAGTGTGTTAGACAACACACCAAGGTGTGTTACATAACACATGGTGTGTTACACAACACACCTTCCAATATCATGCACCTTTTCTAATTTTTAAATTAACACACCTTTTATGCAAGGTGTGTTAATTTAACACACCTTTCCAAGCGTAACACACCATTTCAAATAACACACCTTTCAAATAACACACCTTTTGTGAACAACACACCTTTTAAACAACACATCTTTTGTGAACAACACACCTTTTGAATAACACATCTTTTGAACAACACATCTTTAGTTTTGAACAACACATCTTTTGAACAACACACCTTTTGAACAACACACCTTTTAAATAACACACCTTTAAATAACATATATTTTGGTTAGTCTGAGCACAAAGCCCATTTTAGCCATTTCAGTCAGTTGTTTCTACACAATTATACTCATCTTTACTTTCGGTTTCTGTGTTTTTTTATACAAAACTACATTTAGACTGCATGTCCAGCGCGGGCTGCAATATGATACACATTGTAGTCAGAGGCTAAATGCGCTTATTCCGATATTCCCGTGCCCATATAGTTTTCTACATTTACATATACAGGACATCATTGTGGTTCTCATTACCTACTCCAAAACCTAAAAACCAATGAATATCTTGTAGTAGCGAAAGAATAGAGCTAATCCAGCCTCGCTACAATATAGTCGTTACTTTTACTACATTTATAGTTTTGACAATTGACGGATAATAGCGCAAATATATACACCACGTGATAAGCATTGTCCAAATAGCAAATATCATGCCGTTGGCATTTAGCTTTTGCTGTTAAACCCTTCCCATTTAATTTCTACTTTATTACACCCTACAGTCTTGCTATTTGGTAGTGGATTTAGCAACCCTATACACACAACGTAGAAAGCCCTGTCCAAAGAGAATATTTCATGCCGTTGGCCTTTAACTTAATCAACACTAAACTATTAAAAACCTTCGTGTATTATCTAGTACATACAACATATTCTACACGTAATATTAAACTTATGATACTCGCGATATTTAGCGTCGGTTATATCCCTTACTATCCCCTAAACGCACGGACAACCCCTTACCACCTACACACACTTATACCTGGTAACTAATGACGCAACTCACGTGTATACTGTATTACCCACTAACAAACGCCCTCAGACAATTTGAATTTGACCACGAGGCGCAAAGCCCAAACTAGTAACAATGCGTTTCATATTGCAGCGCGCGCTGCACATACAGTGTAAACTGAATAAAAAGTATGAATAAAACACAGAAACAGAGAGTAAAGATGCGTATAATTGTATAGTGCATAGTATAACATGGGGATAACCCTGTACGCATTTCGACTTTCTTTATTTGTCTCTTTAGCAGGATAATATCGGGTTGGCAGTTGATGATTTTTTCGTTGGAAGATAAATAATTAATAATGCGCGGAGTAAACAAATGTAACTGGAAGGAAAGAAAACATTATTACTTACCAAGCGTGTTGTTTGTTCGGGAAGGTCCAACGCGTCGTGCCATAAGTATAGGGTTGAATGGCTGTCGTAGTATAAAAAGGTTCGTTCTCGATCTTTGTGCCAGAGGCTAAATGCGCTTATTATTCTATCCCAGGACATAATTGTGGTTTTACTCCAAACCTAAAAAACAAATTATAAATTGTATTACACTTTGCAGGGTAGTCAATATTAAAGGTAACCGCATTAATTTTCGCCGTGTAAACGAAATGTTGCCCGCGCAAACGAAATTATTGGAGCATAATTATATCAATTTGTCCGCGCGATTTACAAACTTTCCAATCTCTCCCAGTCACGACTCACGTGTATCTTGATTCGCATATATCTTCTTGAAATATGTTCCTTGCGCATTTGCGCTAATTATAAAGCAGAACGGTTATTGCGAACGCGACCTTCTCTGTTTGCAAAGAAACATCGGTATATACTGTATTCTACTTGCTTACAAACAGGTAATTGACAACACGACAGCGATCCATTGTTCAAAATATGGAAACGAGAAATTTATCCTAGAGGAGACTGAGAGCTTTTTCACCGTTTTGACGAGGTAATTATAGTTTATGTATATATATATATATAGAAAGGATTTATGGTGAAGGAAAATTTCGAGTGTTGGAATACATACATTTTAAGACCAAACCGGGACCAGTTGCGAAAAATGCAACTTAGCGGCCTTCCGGTAGGAATTGAACCCGCGACCCTGCGATTGCTAGTGCAGTGCTCTGACCACTGAGCTACGGAAGCCGTTGCCGAGAGCCTAGTCACGAGTTCTGTATATATGGTGGTAATGCCGGGATAAGATTCTGGGTATATTATAGGTAATATTTGGCATTTCACTCGATCAAACTACATGTTGAAAGGATTTATGGTGAAGGAAAATTTCGAGTGTTGGAATACATACATTTTAAGACCAAACCGGGACCAGTTGCGAAAAATGCAACTTAGCGGCCTTCCGGTAGGAATTGAACCCGCGACCCTGCGATTGCTAGTGCAGTGCTCTGACCACTGAGCTACGGAAGCCGTTGCCGAGAGCCTAGTCACGAGTTCTGTATATATGGTGGTAATGCCGGGATAAGATTCTGGGTATATTATAGGTAATATTTGGCATTTCACTCGATCAAACTACATGTTGAAAGGATTTATGGTGAAGGAAAATTTCGAGTGTTGGAATACATACATTTTAAGACCAAACCGGGACCAGTTGCGAAAAATGCAACTTAGCGGCCTTCCGGTAGGAATTGAACCCGCGACCCTGCGATTGCTAGTGCAGTGCTCTGACCACTGAGCTACGGAAGCCGTTGCCGAGAGCCTAGTATCAACATGTAGTTTGATCGAGTGAAATGCCAAATATTACCTATAATATACCCAGAATCTTATCCCGGCATTACCACCATATATACAGAACTCGTGACTAGGCTCTCGGCAACGGCTTCCGTAGCTCAGTGGTCAGAGCACTGCACTAGCAATCGCAGGGTCGCGGGTTCAATTCCTACCGGAAGGCCGCTAAGTTGCATTTTTCGCAACTGGTCCCGGTTTGGTCTTAAAATGTATGTATTCCAACACTCGAAATTTTCCTTCACCATAAATCCTTTCAACATGTAGTTTGATCGAGTGAAATGCCAAATATTACCTATAATATATATATATATGTATATTTAAATTGTCGCCTCAGCTCCGAAGATATATTTTATCTTGTATATCAGATTCAAGTTTTGACAGCTCAGCTTCCACTTCGGGAAGGGAAGTCATGAGAAGTCTTGTCAGCTGGTTGAGCTTATATAGAACTAGAAGCTCACTGGACCGACGTGACTTATAACGGCTATAATTAAAACATATACTCAACAAAATACAAGCTTCGTTGAATGACTACAGTTCAATATATAAATTCGCATTCTCTTATATAACAATGAAAGCGCCAGTGAGTTCTGTTTTACATTTATCAATGTGTCACATTGCATTATATTTTAGTTTGGCCACGCTTGCTGTTAATTTTGTCAATTGGCCTATCTTTCATTGAATACACAATGGAATAAACTAAAAATCTTCGTTGCATAGCACTTGAAAGTTTACAAACGTGAAAGTAAACACACTTTTGCATAAGAACCGTTGAGGTGAGATGACCCATCTCTTAGCCGCCCTGGATATATATAATACTACAGTATATATAATATATATAATGCTACAGAGGGTGTAAAAACCGTTGGCAGAGTTCTCAATGGAGATCCAGAACATATTATAGTTGGAGTTAATTAGAGACTCAACAGTTTTGCTTAGACATATTTATTACTAGTTAGTTTGTGCCACACATACGGTGTGGTACTCTTTAGATAAAATAGTCTAAGACTTTTATAGTATAAAATATAAAGTATAAATAAATATAATATAAATAAATAAAAATAAAAATAAATAAATAATATAAATATATAAATATAAATAATATAAATAAATATAAGTATAAATAAATATAAATATAAAATATAAATATAAAGTATAGTATATTTTATAGTATTCTATAGTATAAGACTATTTTATAGTTTTTTTAGACTATTTTATCTAAAGAGTACCACACCATATGCGTGGCACGAAACTAACCAATAATATATATGTCTAATCAAAACTGTTGAGTCTCTTAATAATAATAAACTTTATTAGACACAGAATTTAAACAGTTTACACTGATTTCCACTTAAGCTGATTTCCATTAAAGCATAAAGCTCTTAACTTCAATAATGAATGTTGTGATATTGTCACTCGGTAATATGATGACGTATAAACGGCAAGCACTATTCTGCTTACGCGGTTTGGGTTCATCTCATTATATATATATATATATATATATATATATATATATATATATATATATATATATATATATATATATATATATAATATAATATATATATATATATATATATATATATATATATATATATATATATATATATATCAAATAGAGATCTTGTGTTTGTGTTTCGAGAGTGCTCGATATCGGTAGAGCAAATATATAGAATAACTGGACACGGTTACACTTTTGACATTAGTTTATTGCATACAGTTCTGTTTCGTACAGCCGAACCTGCACTCATCAATGCTAGACTAAATGACATATATATATATTTAAATATAATTTTAAGTGTTGGTGATGACACTGTCTTCTAAGAGCGCTCGATAACGGGGTAGAGCACGAACATCATAGCATGATGAAGCGATAAAAATTAAATAAAACTTTATTTACTCGAGTTTCACACACTAGGCGATCATCAGATTAAGAATGATAAAACATTAGGTCTGTTTTATATTACATAATACCGGCATAAAATTTATTCTCATGACGACACTTAGCTAAAATTCAGATCTTTTGTTTAAAATGTAACATGCTTTTCGTGTTTGAATGATAACTTGTGCATGTTGTATCTCGTTTTGAATTCGTGTTCAGTCGTGCCTATATATATAACGGTTTTGTTTCTTGGCCAGTTGCTGATATTTCTGCCTTGTAAACGTTCTCTTGGTTTGACGGACATTCGGGCTTTCTTCTACAATTGTAGCTTTTTTCGCTTGTAGTCGACTTAGGCCTGAGGATTTTGTTGTTGTGTCGTCTTATGATTCTAGTCATGCTATCCATACAACTATAACTAACTTTTATTTTTCTTCTGTTGAAAATCTTGCTTAATTTATGTGTACTTGCATGGAAAATGTTTATCGACCAGGCGTAGGAAACAACCACCGACATTATACTTTACATTACGGCTATACGGCGGATTAAACCAAATGACCTTCCGGGTTCTTTTCTTCCTTTCGTTAGTTTGCGGGGTGTTACTGCGGTTTGCGTCGGTATATATGCAATTGTTGATGTAAAGCCACTTGCTTTGAGCGCCTCGTTATACATTGGAGCAGCTTTCACAAACTCATCATGGTCACATGAACGACTGGATATTCTTTGGCCTATTGCGCTTGGAATTTGTCTTATTATAGAAGGCGGATGATTGGACTTGATGTTGATAAAAATGGGAGGGTTGTCGGGTTTTCTGTAGGGTTGAAATCGATGGGCCCGGAGTTGGGAACAAACTTTAGACCTTTCGCAAGAACAGATCTCTCGGGGTCAGATAATGGAAAATCAGAGGGAATAGTGAAAACTAGACGAGTGACTTCGTTAGAGGAACTAGTGCTTTGGGAGGGATTCGGGGAAGGACCCAATAATTTGGCCAATTTGGACGCCTTAACGTCTTTAAGAAAAACATAGATTCTGGAATTTAGCATGCGAATTTGTTGAACGATAGCGGTAAACAAAATAGGTGGGCAGACCTGGGAGAGAGAGGACTTACATCCCGAAATGTCGTCATCAGTATGTTGTAAATTATTGGACATAGATTTAATAGTGATACGCATCAAACGACGGGAATGACTCGAACAAGCCGCTGATATGTGATGGGAATAACGACGCGCTATCGATCGGAGATTAAAAGACAACAAGACGCCCGCTAGGCGTTAACTCGGATAGCCTGCAAGCCGGCTCTCTGCGGGCGGCTTGCGGGGGGTATGGGTATGCATGGACCCCAATGGGGATGTTAGACAGTTGGAATTGGAAAACATGCTCACTTAATTGTCTTATATTACAAAAGATAATTTTTAACTTTTTCTATTTATTGATATACATCATGTATGCAGAACCTAGATTTGGACAACATTTACTGCATATGGTATTTTACTGTCAATTATTAAACTGAAGTGAAGCACATGATACAGTATTATTGTGACATTTTGTGTATTGTAGTTAATTTCAGTTGCTGTTTATATACTGTTTTGATAGTGTTCACAATTTTCATTTTTCATTGGATATTTGGACCGGGATAATGATTTATTTATGACATACATCTGATGATTTGTAATTGCCATGGCAACAGAACATGTTCATTCTTTATAAGACACAGTTACACGGTTTATGTTCGATATATTCAATCCATTTTTGCTATTTATAGTCTTCTTTAACAACTCCACATGAAAATTATTTATAAAAGAGAGATGTACAGTACGAATGGCAAAACATATGTAGTGAATCAAGTTTGCAGCTTTGATCTTTGTTGACAGTTGCTGGTTTGATAATGGCAATGTTACAATCACAATGCATTTCATTAATTCAAGTATGTGGTTTAAGCAAAGTTATTTTGGTGGACATTGGAATATGGTAATTTCTTTGGTTGCATGAATGGCGACTTGAAATTCCACTGAGTTTGTAATCATGAAATGAATCATAATATTTTCAATGGCCTAGTGCTAGTGCTAATGATGGGAATTATGCCAGTGAATTTCTGTCTGACTGTTGACTTTGCATTGATGATTAAATGCCTTTAGCACTTTACTCCACTCCAGTGTTCTGCAATAGCACCCAATGTCAGATCGTTCCAGTAAGTACATGCTGTAATAGTAGAAAAGCAAATCGAATAGAGCGATATTGCACAACTTTCTGCAGAAGAAATAAAATTGTCATTAAATGTCTCATTGTCACAATGTTGATGAACCTGATTGACCTGATTCATATGTGCTCGTATGTATATTTGTAATTTGTGTCAATTTTGCAACAGTAATTTTAATGCCTTTAATCTCAAATAAAACATCGGTTTATATAAATTTTTGAAATATTCTACCAAATCGATAACTGAATTTACTTCCAACAATACACATGTTCCACGATGGTGGGCCATACCGAATGAATCTCTTGCATGTGAATCAAATATTTTCAGTGAACCATTTGCAATAGTATAGATGGATACAGTATTACATCCGATTGTTAACAGAAAGGAATTATAACTTTCTTGTAGGCATATGGAATGTTTTCATTCAAAGTAGTTGTATTTTGGAGTCTACCAGAGTAACTTTCACTAAACTCAAGTTGATAATTTGTGTTTAGCACTGTAACCATGGTAGATAATTCAGTTAGCAATAAATAAGATGGCCTTGATAATCTTGACAATGCAGAATACAATTCATTTCCAAGGTTCATAATTTATTTGAACTATAGGTGTTCTGGGTGATTTATTGTGTAGGTAATTGATTTGTTTCCGAAGTTATGTATCAAAGCACACAAACTCATAGCTACACATTGGACCAAATACATCAACATCACCTTGACTATAAGGTGCATGAATAGTTTTACTAGGATCATGCAATAAAAGTAGTTAAGTAGGACCTGGGTTCTTTTCAATGTCTCTACTAAGATTGAACTTGCAGTAATTCACTCTGTGGTTTAAGTTGATGTAAGTCTTTTTCCTCTTTTTATTTATATTTTTAGAAAGAAATACAGAAGTTTTCGATCCAGCTGTTTGTTTTCTATGTCGTTTTGATTTTTCATGTAAACCCTTTGGTTTTTTAATTTTATTAACTTGGGGTAAATATACCTTACTTGATTGCTCAGCAACCTTTTCCGTTCATGGCTAAATGCATAAACTAGACGATGGATATGAGAAGACCTGGGTACATTTCTTTTAATGTGTTTTCGAAGCTGTTATGTTTACGCAATTTTCTACTTTTATTCAAAAGGTGAGAGTTTTTTAGCTGGGATCCTGCTAGGTTCTCGATCACGTCGACCAACATGGCGGTTGTTTACCTCAATCGCATTAAATTTAGCATAACGAGATCTACATTCCTTTGTGTTTAAGCTCTGGGTCAATATCAGCGGTAGGGTTAGGGTTAGGTCGGTTTGTTCAAATATCGAGAAAGCGCCGGATTATTCGATGGCAACGTGCTTTTTGAATTATTAGGTAAAACATGCGACTGTTCATGAACAATTGATAATATAAAACACATACTTTATGAAACGATATGTTGAATCACATCGAATTTATTTTGCACGACATTTGTAACACAATAAACAATATAGGCAACAATAAATCAAATCATAAATATTAATAATACAGCGTTCATATTAAATGTCGAGTCTCCTCGGGTGAATGTTTACCTGACACTTGCAACTTGTCTTCGTCAAGTACGTTCTTTGTGCTTCTATTTGTATTCAAGTTTATATTCGTTTTTAGTTTTGTAAGATTGGCATTCATATAAGTTTTCATCAGATCGCGGACCCACATAACTGACTTCGTACACTTTCTTCCAAGCAATCGCTGGCAAAAACACTAGCTAGTAGCTTCTTAAACTTCGAACCTATATATAGTCCGCCGAGCGGGCGAAAAGCCTGGGTCGAGGTTGAGTTTCGCAAAGCTTGTTGGGGCCAAATCTCAACCCCAAAAATAATAAACGCGCGCAGAACCTAGACTCGGCTATCCGAGTAATAAATCAAAAGAGGATCTGAAACCGTAGGGAATGACCCCCCGATATAAACAACGACTAATAAAAGTAATGTGACTGGAAAAACGGGTTTTAGATAAAATAAGGTCAAACAAATGTAGAGCATGATTACTGATCGACGGTAAAAAAGCAAGCAAATAACTTACCATTTCGTGACGGAGACTTTGACGAAACTTGTTAAGGTTAGGCATGTCGCAGCGGTATATAGAATATCCGAGAGTAGTAAAAAGGTAGAGTGCTGCGTAGACAGTGTTTTGAATAAAAACACTGTCTACGCAGCACTCTACTTTATATATATATATATATATATATATATATATATATATATATATATATATATATATATATATATATTTATATATATATATATATATATATATATATATATATATATATATATATATATAATATATATATATATATATATATATATATATATATATATATATATATATATATATATATATATATATATATATATATATATATATAGATATATAGATAAGTAGAAAGTTCGAAAACATATGAGTAGAATGCTCAATACCCAGGTAGAGCGGAATAGTAGGACAAAAGGACAAACTTGGGTTACTTCATTAGAACTTTAATCACGACAAATTTGTTTCGTATGGTAAGCGGAACCTACCACACTCATCAGGTGATTATCGCGTCTAATCACCTGATGAGTGTGGTAGGTTCCGCTTACCATACGGAACAAATTTGTCGTAATTAAAGTTCGAATGAAGTAACCCAAGTTTGTCCTTTTGTCTTACTATATATATAAAATATATATATATATATATATATATATATATATATATAAATATATATATATATATATATATATATATATATATATATATATATATATATATATATATATATATTTTCGCTTACCTCAAAACTGGTCTGCTACAACTTGTTTCATCTGTAAAAGAATCTTCATGCAGTGACAATATCGAAAGGGATGACCGCTTATTTTATATATATATATATATATATATATATAAACATAGAGAAAACACCAGTAACCAACGCGAAATACGGCTTGCTAAGAAAATAAAGACAGCGGTGCTATTAGGTCAACTGAGACCGTGAACAAAGGCGACAAGTTTTAATTGGTGATTGGCTGGGTATTTTAATTGGTAGTATATACACAAGCTTTCTCTGCCATTGTAATATGCTTTTGCTTTCTCTGCCATTATGCTTTTGCTTGCAAAACTCTGTTAATAACAGTCCGGTGTTAGTCACCGTAACTGGTTATGCAACCCGCAACTAGATAAACGGTAAAGATTACAAACGGTAAAAATGTTAAAGTTTAAAATTAGAAAATCAAAACAAAAAATCAAACATTCAAAAAATCAAACCGTTTATGTAATCTTACACTTACTTTATATTTGAATATGTATCCATATATGGCGACAGAAATCATGGCGAGAAATTATGGACACGCAGGCGCAGTAGGCACATTAACTTAAACAAATTTGCTTAAAAAATATGGCCATATGTCAACAAGGTTTACATAGGCAAAATGAACATTATTCGGGCAATCTCTTTACTCGTGTTACCATTTTAAAATGTTCCATCGGAAGTTGTTCAAGGCCAACATGGTCTGTAATATTCAAGCACTACTTGCTTTTGAGCGAGTAATTTCGCTGCGGTATTACAGTGGTAAATATTGTCGTTTCACATGGTTTGTCCGCAGTGCTCCAAATAGGCGATGCGTCGAAATTCCCTCAATACTGAAGATTAAATTCGGATTTGAGCCAGACGAATAACGTTTATCGCAGATGTTCCAGCGGTTTTATGTTGGCAAATAATCGCACATTTCGATTATCTTTATCGGAATACTTCATCCTAAATATCCATTGCGGTATTCAGTCATGAAGTTGGACAATATTAGGTCCCTTAAGATCTACGACGGCAACCTAGGACGGCGACGTTGATCAAACAAAAGAATCTTTATGCGAAACAAAAAGAATGAATACATTTTATTCCCAAGAGTATAATCTCAACTCCGTGCTCGTTTTGTTTACAACGCCACTGATAACATTTTCACGTCTTAAAGCCTAGTTTACACTTGTCGTAAGAATCGTAACGCAGCGACATACGCAAGCGCAGTAAGCACTTCATGGTAGATGAACTCCTTTGAATTAAGGAAGAACAAAGAGTTCAATTGACCATGAAGTGCTTACTGCGCTTGCGTATGTTGCTGCGTTACGATTCTTACGACAAGTGTAAACTAGGATTTAGGACGACGGTAACTCGTGGAGAGATGAGAGCTGTTTCTTAAGACTGACTTAAACCCCCTACACTACAATGTTTTAGAAATATTGAAGTGTTTTGGAGATCATAAAACAAACTTTGAGTATTTAATATTTAAGACAATCGACGGCGATTTCATTCAAATACTAAAATTTGTATTGCTTTAACTGCACTAGAAAACCAAACGTGTTGTAAGAACACGCACTTTTGTCCCCTATATCAACACGCCAAACGTGTTCAACACGGCTTTAGCGTGTTGTAATACAAGCGTGTTGTAAGTGGAAGCGTGTTGCAACAACACGCCAATTTTTAACACGCTTTTAGCGTGTTGAACACTGCAGCGTGTTCCAAATTTATGTGTGTTGTAAGAACACACTATGACGTGTTACAATAACACGCAACATGTTTTCAGAACACGCACCCCAAATTGGCGTGTTGTTATAGGGGACAAAAGTGCGTGTTGTAAATTAACACGTTTGGCGTGTTGTAAATTAACACGTTTGGCGTGTTGCAAGATTTTAACGTGACACACTTGGAGTGTTGCAGCTCGGACACGCTTTGTGTGTTGTCGATGTCTAAAAGCGTGTTATACGACAGACGTGTTGTGAGCTGGTGTGTTCCGTTCTAAAGGCGTGTTCCGCTTCACACAAAATAAAATAAGGTTGTGATGGAAATTTTAATATAAGCAGCAAATAATATAATCTATTAATTTCAAATGTCAAAGTTCAATCCTAGTTTGTTTGGCCTGGTAACTTTGTTCGATTTAGTGGTTCTTTCTCGTTGTTTGCGCCTTATCCATCAAAACAGCATCGTTCAGTGTTTCTTTGCCATATTTTATATTAAACAGCTTCAATAATATTATGACAATGGACTGGTGACTTGAGTACTTGACATGCTGTACAAGTGCTCTGTCGACATAGATGAAGGCTTGTTCGATTCCGGTCGCAGATTTGAGTTACCAAACACGGAGCGTTATTATAAAACACTGTATCTCCTTTAGTCCTTGCTGAAAATTAATGACTCTGTATCAATAAGTGGAACAATATTGTATGTAAGTTTATTAAAATATTTAAAATGGACAAAGTGCCAGCTAGTCTGTCATGACTAAATGTGGTAACTTATATTATATATTTTAAATCTATATTACTGTATATACAGTAGTATTATACTGTATATAGTATTATATAATATACTTATATTATATCCTGACTGTAGTCCATATAGTTCAATGGATCAAGCATCTCCCCAACCCTTAGGTACTGCAATTTTAGTTTTAAATGAGGAAATTTCCTTTTTACTGACTTACACATGCACATTATTATTTTTTAAAGTAAACATGATGTCTGTAGATGACAGTTAAAGTAAGGTGTATGTAGTAAACTTCAGTGACAGAAAGATATACATTTAAGACACAACCTGCAGTACTATAGTTGTGAAAAATGCAACTCCAAAGTCTTGCACCATATTGCACATGCCAATTTAAAGGCTTCTGTAGCTCTGTCAGCAGAGTGCTGGTCTAGAAATCCAGAGGTTGCAATTCTTAGCCAAGGCCTTGGAGTTGCATTTTATATAACTGGTCCTGGTTGGTTCTTAAATGGATATATCTTTCTGACATTCAAGTTTACTACACTTTACTTTGACTTTCACCTGTTGAAATAATGTTCAGGTACAGTGTCTCATCATAAAATTGAATGATTTTTTGCTTTATTTATTTGCTGCTCCATGTATTCAATAAATTGGAGCTGTTTAGCTTCACTCAATAGTATGTAGTAGTAGTAGTAGTAGTAGTAGTAGTAGTAGTAGTAGTAGTAGTAGTAGATTTAATGCTGAAAAGAAAATACAAATACATTGAAATACAAAGATGTTAACAAATTTTTTTATGTGCATGACCACCTGTAATAACCATATTAGGGCTAATCAAGACAGGTGGTCATTAAAAAGTTACATTAAATAGGATAGAATATATCTGGTAGAGAGTTCATTATTAATTATCTGATATAATTACAATACAAGAGCAGCTAACTAGCATATATACCAAATATTAGTACAAGCCAATTAGCTGCACTTTTAATTTTCTTTTAAAATAACTCTTGCATAAAGATTTGGAAGTCTCGTCAATGGTGTTCCAAATTTTTGGACCGGAAAATTTGTACTAGTTTCAGTACGTTCATTAGATGTAAAAGAAAATGTATAATTATGTTATCAAACTAAAACTATTAGTGTTATTGTATTGCACATTGCATTGCACATTGCATTGCACATTGCATTGCACATTGCATTGCACATTGCATTGCACATTGCATTGCACATTGCATTGCACATTGCATTGCACATTGCATTGCACATTGCATTGCACATTGCATTGCGCATTGCATTGCGCATTGCATTGCGCATTGCATTGCGCATTGCATTGCGCATTGCATTGCGCATTGCATTGCGCATTGCATTGCGCATTGCATTGCGCATTGCATTGCGCATTGCATTGCGCATTGCATTGCGCATTGCATTGCGCATTGCATTGCGCATTGCATTGCGCATTGCATTGCGCATTGCATTGCGCATTGCATTGCGCATTGCATTGCGCATTGCATTGCGCATTGCATTGCGCATGGCATTGCGCATTGCATTGCGCATTGCATTGCGCATTGCATTGCGCATTGCATTGCGCATTGCATTGCGCATTGCATTGCGCATTGCATTGCGCATTGCATTGCGCATTGCATTGCGCATTGCATTGCGCATTGCATTGCGCATTGCATTGCGCATTGCATTGCGCATTGCATTGCGCATTGCATTGCGCATTGCATTGCGCATTGCATTGCGCATTGCATTGCGCATTGCATTGCACATTGCATTGCACATTGCATTGCACATTGCATTGCACATTGCATTGCACATTGCATTGCACATTGCATTGCACATTGCATTGCACATTGCATTGCATTGCATTGCACATTGCATTATTAGTACTTATATATATATATATTATTAGTACCAGCTAGTTTGAGTAAAACTTGTACCCAGACCCCGCCCTCTGTTTGGATTTACAAGTTATGACAAAATCTGTTTTAAAATACACTGTAAGCTATTAAAATGAAATAAAAAATTACTTATATGAACAGTAAACTTATCAAAATCATTTGAAATCTCTTCATGTAAGTTATTTTTATTTCATTTTAAAGGTAGAGCGAATATATAGTACTTCAGGCGAAGATCGCCTTGCGTGAAACTGACAGTTGCGGCTTTTATCATTTTGAGGTAAGACCACTTTCACTATATATATATATATATATATATATATATATATATATATATATATATAATATATATATATATATATATATATATATATATATATATATATAAATATATATCTATGACCTTTAGGTCATATTGAGCGTGAGGATAAACCATTGTCGCTTACGCATTGTGCGCACGCTCACTGCTTGCAGTTTGAGCGCTCTGGCATGGTTTTTGATGTCCCACATTTTGTGTGCATCAAGGGTGACTGTAAATAGCAGTTATCTTCATCCTGCTCATCAGCACTACACTGATGAGGCCCAAAAGACCGAAACGGTACCGTCTGTAGTTTATATATATATATATATATATATATATAATATATATATATATATATATATATATATATATATATATTATATATATATTATATATATATATATATATATATATTATATATATATATTATTATATATTTATATATATATATATATATATATATATATATATATATATATATATATATATATATATATATATATATATATATATATATATATATATATATATATATATATATATATATATATAAATATATATATATATATATATATATATATATATATATATATAGTTCAATCTACAGAAACGTGTTAAACAGCTCATCAGTGTAGGTTGGAACAATCTGGATGAGTCTGGCTGGACTATTATACACTTACGATCGTCGTTGACAACCGCTTGTGGGATAGCACCAGCGTTCAGAACATCCAGATAGCGTGAAGTGCGCATGGGGCAAGAGCGCTCAAACTGCCACAATGGTAGCGAGCGTTGCATTATTGCTAAAGGACACCCACGCTACTTCACAGAGCGCTCAACAACACATATACAAGGTATATATATATATATATATATATATATATATATATATAATATATATATATATATATATATATATATATATATATATATATATATATATATATATATATATATATATATATATATATATATATATATATATATATAGTAAATCCAAACAGAGGGCAGAGTCTGGGTAGAGAGTTTTGCTTAAACACTAACTACTGTAGTACTAATAATATAATATAATATATAATATAATATAATATATAATATAATATAATATAATATAATAATATAATAATATAATACTATAATAATATAATAATATAATAATATAATAATATAATATAATATAATAATATAATAATATAATAATATAATAATATAATAATATAATAATAATATAATAATAATATAATAATGTAATAATAATAAACTTTATTTCACAATTTATAACTATATTTTACAATAATTTAGTTATTGAAGTTAATAACAGTATAATACATATAAACTCATGGCAGTTAAAAAGATTAAAATTAAAAATGTCAGTAAAATCACACTCTGATATAAAGGAAAAGCCATTAGCAACGTAGCTGGCTCTCCAGCAAACCGAGTTCTATGTTTTTGTTTTTCACTTGATTAGGGGATTTTGTAGTCCCTCTCATGCATGCAATGGCTGATCTTAATAGAGCGAAGGAGAGGCGGCATTTCATCCATGCTAAGGTGACAGCATATTCCCATTTCCACTTGACTGCTAACATCTCTGCCATTCTCTTGTAAGCAACCGTTGTTTCTTTGCTCAGACCACCACTTGTAGAAAAGATCAAAGGTGTAAACGTACCATGCTCTATTTCTCTTACTCTGTCGCCATATTCTCTTTTTTCATATTCTCCTGGCTTCTGTATAAAGAACTAATGCTGGTGTTGTGATAACTATAGGCGCGTTTGGGTGGAACACCCTTACGTCAAAAAATACGCTTTGTTGGCGACACCAGAAACCTTTAGCCTTTATATCAGATCTAGCCATGCTTTCACCCGTAATTGGCTGTAGCTGTGGTTTCTTCTCTGTTTCGTTACACACCTCACTCAGTCAATCAGCAGTGATGTCGCGGACCTCATTATGGCGAACAATGGTCATACCACCGTGTGAACAGATCATAGCATGGTCTGTAGAGAAGTTAGCACCACACACGCAGTGCTGAGGCAGATTCTTTAGCTGCCAACCGTATCGTAGACACAGGGCGTCACGGAACTCGCTCTTATTCAAGTTAAAACCGTGTTCTTTCAGCGGAAGCACAGTGAGCCAGGAAGAAGAACCTTTCTCATTTAGGAGATCCATTGACCTTTGTTTTGTGGCGGGTAGCATTTCTCTGACGGCATTGGCCTTGTTTGCATGATTTTCTGCTTTTTCTCGACGTGTCGTCGTTTTAATCTCGCTTAGATCAGGTTTTCGATACGAATCGGCTTGCTCAATTATCATTTGCTTCAGAGGCTCAGTAATCTTTTTGGATGCATGGAATTGATGGCAAGCTTCTTCAACTGGATTAACGATATTCAGACCACCATGTCTTGTTGGCATGATAACATCTTTCTTTCTGCAATGGAACAGTGACTTCGTCCAGTTAAGGCAGGAATTAACTTCTCAATAATAATCTCTTCGATAGGTTGAAACAACTCATCAACCTTCTCAACCGTCCGCATGATAAACTGCCATTTTCCTTTTATGGAATGAATAAAGGCCGCATACGCTGCATGGGGATAAATTTCAGCGATCTTAGCCAGGACATTAATTTCTTCTTTCCACTTTTCAACTTTACCTGCGACATACTCTTGAACGAAATTTGACGTACCAATTGCTGCCCCCAGGATGTTATGACCAGCGGTTGTTATACGGATTCCAGTATTTTCAAAAAGAGCTGTCGCAAGGTGGATGTATTCTGGCTTGACTACCAAGGTCGTTTTGGCCGGGTTGGGATAATATCCGTATTCGGGATCAACTGTTGTCAGTTGTTGCCACCAACTTCTTAGAGCATGTAGCTTTCCTGCTGATGTAGAGTCGTCTGCGAACCAAACTTGTTTAACATCACTAGACGTTTCATGACTTAGACTGTTGATTAAGGGTGTTATGGCGAGCGCATACATAGCCATAGCTAGGGGATCGCCTTGCGTAGTTCCTTCCGATGACAAAATTTCATCACCACCTGTGACAAATAGTCTCACTGGTTTTGAGTACGTGTTATTAAGCACGGTAGATATCGCTGGACATATGATGGCAATGTTGTGGAGGGCAGCTTTCCGATTCAAGGTATTGAATGCATTCGTAGCATCAACCAGGAGCATTGCTTCGGTATCATCCATTAATTCGATCTCTTTCATAGCATGTATGGCGGCTTCACATCCTGCTTCATGACCAGCACATGTTTGGAGGGCTCCGGCAGCAGACTTAACGTCTTCGCCAATAGCTTTGAGAATTGCTTTGGCTACAATACGCCTTGGCACTTCCCCGACGCGAATAGGGCGCACTCCTGGGTCCTTGTTCAAAGGGATCAAGCGACAAGCTACATATGCCGAAAGGCCATCCGGGTCGACTTGTGTTGTGCTCAAACGCTTGACCACACCAGCTAGAGCATTACATAGGTCGCCTGAAGCACCCTTGAACGAAGAACAGAAGCGCCTCCAACCATAAGCATCCACCCCAGACGGGCCCGCAGAACCGTTTGTTCTCATAGCTGCTTGCTTGATGGTTTCACCGGTTATTCTTTCAAAAACCACCGGATCAAAACATATTCCTTCAGCCTCTGTATCAGGGAGTAATACTTCTGATGAAGGTATGTTCGTTTCAGGATGTTTCTCAAGCAAGACAGCTCTTGTAGATCTCCATGTAGCATTACCATTACCATCCATATTAGGTAATAATGCGTCGAGTGAAAGAAGGAGGTATGTCCAGTATAGCCATCGGATAGCAGATGGTAACAGACGGTAGCAGGTAGTAACAGATGGTAGCAGATGGAAGCAGATGGTAACAGACGGTAACAGATGGTAGCAGATGGAAGCAGATGGTAACAGACGGTAACAGATGGTAGCAGATGGTAGCAGACGGTAACAGACGGTAACAGATGGTAGCAGATGGAAGCAGATGGTAACAGATGGTAACAGATGGTAGCAGATGGTAGCAGACGGTAACAGACGGTAGCAGATGGTAACAGACGGTAACAGACGGTAACAGACGGTAGCAGATGGTAGCAGACGGTAACAGACGGTAACAGACGGTAGCAGATGGTAACAGACGGTAACAGATGGTAGCAGATGGAAGCAGATGGTAACAGACGGTAACAGATGGTAGCAGATGGTAGCAGACGGTAACAGACGGTAACAGATGGTAGCAGATGGAAGCAGATGGTAACAGACGGTAACAGATGGTAGCAGACGGTAACAGACGGTAGCAGACGGTAACAGACGGTAACAGACGGTAGCAGATGCTAGCAGACGGTAACAGACGGTAACAGACGGTATCAGACGGTAACAGACGGTAACAGATGGTAACAGACGGTAGCAGATGGTAACAGACGGTGACAGATGGTAGCAGATGGTAGCAGACGGTAACAGACGGTAGCAGATGGAAGCAGATGGTAACAGACGGTAACAGACGGTAACAGATTGTAACAGATGGTAGGGGACTTAGAATAGATGGAGAGTAGGACGGATGCTACCGATGGTACCGATGGTACCGATGGTGCAGATGGTAACAGACGGTAACAGACGGTAGCAGGTAGTAACAGATCGTAACAGATGGTTGCAGACGGTAACAGACTGTAGCAGATGGAAGCAGATGGTAACAGACGGTAACAGACGGTAGCAGATGGAAGCAGATGGTAACAGACGGTAACAGACGGTAACAGATTGTAACAGATGGTAGGGGACTTAGAATAGATGGAGAGTAGACGGATGCTACCGATGGTACCGATGGTGCAGATGGTAACAGTCGGTAACAGACGGTAGCAGGTAGTAACAGATCGTAGCAGATGGTAGCAGACGGTAACAGACGGTAGCAGATGGAAGCAGATGGTAACAGACGGTAACAGACGGTAACAGATTGTAACAGATGGTAGGGGACTTAGAATAGATGGAGAGTAGGACGGCTGCTACCGATGGTACCGATGGTGCAGATGGTAACAGACGGTAACAGACGGTAGCAGATGGAAGCAGATGGTAACAGACGGTAACAGACGGTAACAGATTGTAACAGATGGTAGGGGACTTAGAATAGATGGAGAGTAGGACGGATGCTACCGATGGTACCGATGGTGCAGATGGTAACAGTCGGTAACAGACGGTAGCAGGTAGTAACAGATCGTAGCAGATGGTAGCAGACGGTAACAGACGGTAGCAGATGGAAGCAGATGGTAACAGACGGTAACAGACGGTAACAGATTGTAACAGATGGTAGGGGACTTAGAATAGATGGAGAGTAGGACGGCTGCTACCGATGGTACCGATGGTACCGATGGTGCAGATGGTAACAGTCGGTAACAGACGGTAGCAGGTAGTAACAGATCGTAGCAGATGGTAGCTGACGGTAACAGACGGTAACAGATGGTAGCAGATGGAAGCAGATGGTAACAGACGGTAACAGATGGTAGCAGACGGTAACAGACGGTAGCAGACGGTAACAGACGGTAACAGACGGTAGCAGATGGTAGCAGACGGTAACAGACGGTAACAGACGGTAGCAGACGGTAACAGACGGTAACAGATGGTAACAGACGGTAGCAGATGGTAACAGACGGTGACAGATGGTAGCAGATGGTAGCAGACGGTAACAGACGGTAGCAGATGGAAGCAGATGGTAACAGACGGTAACAGACGGTAACAGATTGTAACAGATGGTAGGGGACTTAGAATAGATGGAGAGTAGGACGGATGCTACCGATGGTACCGATGGTGCAGATGGTAACAGACGGTAACAGACGGTAGCAGGTAGTAACAGATCGTAGCAGATGGTAGCAGACGGTAACAGACTGTAGCAGATGGCAGCAGATGGTAACAGACGGTAACAGATGGTAGCAGATGGAAGCAGATGGTAACAGACGGTAACAGATGGTAGCAGACGGTAACAGACGGTAACAGATGGTAGCAGATGGAAGCAGATGGTAACAGATGGTAGCAGATGGTAGCAGACGGTAACAGACGGTAGCAGATGGTAACAGACGGTAACAGACGGTAGCAGATGGTAGCAGACGGTAGCAGACGGTAGCAGACGGTAACAGACGGTAACAGATGGAAGCAGATGGAAGCAGATGGTAACAGACGGTAACAGATGGTAGCAGATGGTAGCAGACGGTAACAGACGGTAACAGATGGTAGCAGATGGAAGCAGATGGTAACAGACGGTAACAGACGGTAGCAGACGGTAACAGACGGTAACAGACGGTAGCAGATGGTAGCAGACGGTAACAGACGGTAACAGACGGTAGCAGACGGTAACAGACGGTAACATATGGTAACAGACGGTAGCAGATGGTAACAGACGGTGACAGATGGTAGCAGATGGTAGCAGACGGTAACAGACGGTAGCAGATGGAAGCAGATGGTAACAGACGGTAACAGACGGTAACAGATTGTAACAGATGGTAGGGGACTTAGAATAGATGGAGAGTAGGACGGATGCTACCGATGGTACCGATGGTACCGATGGTGCAGATGGTAACAGACGGTAACAGACGGTAGCAGGTAGTAACAGATCGTAGCGGATGGTAGCAGACGGTAACAGACTGTAGCAGATGGAAGCAGATGGTAACAGACGGTAACAGACGGTAGCAGATGGAAGCAGATGGTAACAGACGGTAACAGACGGTAACAGATTGTAACAGATGGTAGGGGACTTAGAATAGATGGAGAGTAGGACGGATGCTACCGATGGTACCGATGGTACCGATGGTGCAGATGGTAACAGTCGGTGACAGACGGTAGCAGGTAGTAACAGATCGTAGCAGATGGTAGCAGACGGTAACAGACGGTAGCAGATGGAAGCAGATGGTAACAGACGGTAACAGACGGTAACAGATGGTAGCAGACGGTAACAGACGGTAGCAGACGGTAACAGACGGTAACAGACGGTAGCAGATGGTAGCAGACGGTAACAGACGTTAACAGACGGTAGCAGACGGTAACAGACGGTAACAGATGGTAACAGACGGTAGCAGATGGTAACAGACGGTGACAGATGGTAGCAGATGGTAGCAGACGGTAACAGACGGTAGCAGATGGAAGCAGATGGTAACAGACGGTAACAGACGGTAACAGATTGTAACAGATGGTAGGGGACTTAGAATAGATGGAGAGTAGGACGGATGCTACCGATGGTACCGATGGTACCGATGGTGCAGATGGTAACAGACGGTAACAGACGGTAGCAGGTAGTAACAGATGGTAGCAGATGGAAGCAGATGGTAACAGACGGTAACAGATGGTAGCAGATGGAAGCAGATGGTAACAGACGCTAGCAGATGGTTGCAGACGGTAACAGACGGTAACAGATGGAAGCAGATGGTAACAGACGGTAACAGTTGGTAGCAGATGGAAGCAGATGGTAACAGACGGTAACAGACGGTAGCAGATGGTAGCAGACGGTAACAGACGGTAGCAGATGGTAACAGACGGTAACAGATGGTAGCAGATGGTAGCAGACGGTAACAGACGGTAACAGATGGTAGCAGATGGAAGCAGATGGTAACAGACGGTAACAGACGGTAACAGATTGTAACAGATGGTAGGGGACTTAGAATAGATGGAGAGTAGGACGGATGCTACCGATGGTACCGATGGTGCAGATGGTAACAGACGGTAACAGATGGTAGCAGATGGTAGCAGACAGTAACAGACGGTAACAGTCGGTAACAGACGGTAGCCGGTAGTAACAGATCGTAGCAGATGGTAGCAGACGGTAACAGACGGTAGCAGATGGAAGCAGATGGTAACAGACGGTAACAGATTGTAACAGATGGTAGGGGACTTAGAATAGATGGAGAGTAAGACGGATGCTACCGATGGTACCGATGGTGCAGATGGTAACAGTCGGTAACAGACGGTAGCAGGTAGTAACAGATGGTAGCAGATGGTAGCAGATGGTAGCAGACGGTAACAGACGGTAACAGATTGTAACAGATGGTAGGGGACTTGGAATAGATGGAGAGTATGACGGATGCTACCGATGGTACCGATGGTACCGATGGACAGATGGAGGGTTCGGTAATAAAGTACTGGGAAGGAGTGATGGCATCGTTGCAAGAAACATGGCGTCGTTGTCGGAGAGTGCTAGGTATATGTTTAGGTGGCTTTTCTTGTATGAGTTGTTGGGTTTAGTGTTTTTAAAAGTTGATGTGTTTCGCCGTTTTGTATGTGAGTTCATTTTTGGGGAAGATGTTGCAGAAAGTGCGATACAAATTAGATGATGGCGAGCAATATTTATAACAACACGTGTTTTGGGTTGTTGTGAACGTTTTGTGTAAGTTAAATAAAGTATGACGTTAATAATTTGTGGAAGGGTTTTTGTTAGAAGGTCAGAGCATGACGGATTAATTATAGAAGGATGTGACAGATTAAGGTGAATATCTATAAGCTAATTAGTATTACAGGATATTGGGGTGTGACGAAGTGGGGAGAAAAGTGATATTTTTAGTTTCTGTGCAGTTTGGTCGTAAATGGTGTAAATAAAGGCGAGAAATTTTGGGAGAAAATGAAGAGACATATTAATAATAAATAGTAGTGATGTGCAGAAATTGTTTGTGTTAAGAAACTTTAACGCTCGCACCTGTTTCCATGCAATCGCTGCGATCGCGGCAAAACAAACATAGTCAGCGGTATTGATAGCGGGGTTTGTCGTGTCACAAGTCGAAGGAAAGAAAGCCCAAGTGTGTTTTAGTATCGCAAGCACAGCTTTTCATTGTAGTCGATGTTATCAGTAAGGGCTATTTGAAACGTCGAATTTATCATGTGTGGAATATAATGTGTATTAGGTTCGACAAATTGGACGTCGGGTTTCAAACATAGAATTTATCATTTTGTGGAAAGTAATGGACCTGCCGTAAAAAGAAGTGGTTGGGATTGCATTTTAAAAGTAGTAAACTTAAATGTCGTCCCAGTTTGTTTCGACGAACCGTATTACATTGGACACATGATAAATTGGACGTTTGAGACCATCGCACTTTGGTCGTTATATTGCCGTCGCCGGAAGCGGTGCATGGAAGTTAATATTGCAAACAAGTGGAAGTTAATTGTTTCATAGACGTAATCGGCCTTCCGTAAAAAGAAGTCGTTCGGATTGCATTTTAAAAGTAGTAAACTTAAATGTCGTCCAAGTTTATTTTGATGAACTAAAATGTCGTCCCAGTTTATTTTGACGAGGCGTATTACACTTGGCACATGATAAATTGTACGTTTGAAACCGTCGCACTTTGCATTGGTCCTCATATCTGTCCGAAGGGGTGGAACTTAATGTTTCGTTCGACCGCAATTACGAACTTATCATGTGCATAATGCGATGTATTTGATTGGACACATGAGAAATTGGACGTTTGAAACAGCATAACTGCGCCAAGGATATAAGTGAAAATAAGTGTGTTAAGTTAGTAATCATTAGATAAATTATGTTGAAAGACATTTGTAAATGCATGGAGAAAGTAAAAATATTTTTAATGAAAGTAAGTTTCGTTGAGTGTACTAGCAAGATAATGAGAGTAGTTATATCAAAATAGTTATTAGTGGAGTATTAGTATTTAAGGGGAGATTTATATGTAAATAGTTATTAGCTAGTGTGATTATGTTACTTGGCAGAAGTGACGAAAGGTTTGTTTTTATTAAAGAATTGTTTTGACTTAACAATTAGATGATGGCGAGCAATATTTATAACAACACGTGTTTTGGGTTGTTGTGAACGTTTTGTGTAAGTTAAATAAAGTATGACGTTAATAATTTTTGGAAGGGTTTTTGTTAGAAGGTCAGAGAATGACGGATTAATTATAGAAGGATGTGACAGACAGGATATTGGGGTGTGACGAAGTGGGGAGAAAAGAAAGGAATGTGGTGTGATATTTTTATTTTGTGCCCAGTTTGGTCGTAAATTGATGTAAATAAAGGCGAGAAATGAAGAGACATGTTAAAACAAATAGTAGTGATGTGCAGAAATTGTTTGTGTTAAGAAACTTTAACGATCGCACCTGTTTCCATATAATCGCTGCGATCGCGGCAAACAAACATAGTCAGCGGTATTGATAGCGGGCTTTGTAAACAAAGAGAAGTGTCTTTACTATCACAAGCACAGCTTTTCATTGTAATCGATCTTATCAGTATTAGGCCTATTTGAAACGTGGAATTTATCATGTGTCGAATATAATGCGTATTAGGTTGGAGAAATTGCACGTCGGTTTGAAACATAGAACTTATCATTTTGTGGAAAGTAATGGAGCTCCCGTAAAAAGAAGTCGTTCGGATTGCATTTTAAAAGTAGTGAACTTAAATGTCGTCCCAGTTTGTTTCGACGAACCGTATTACATCCGACACATGATAAATTGGACGTTTGAGACCATCGCACTTTGGTCGTTATATTGGACCGTCTACGGAAGCGGTTAATATTGCAAATAAGTGTAAATTAATTGTTTCATAGGTGGAATTTATCATGTGCATAATGCGATGTATTTGATTGGACACATGAAAAATTGGACGTTTGAAACAGGCGTAACTGCGGCAAGTATCGTTTTGGGGTTCAACAGATATTTCGAATGAGCGTTCGCTGTGATGGGCAGGATCGCTGAGCGTGTGGTTTTAATATGATAGCTACGATCGTCGATTTTAAAATTGAGCGATCGCAGCGATGATATGGCAACCAGGCCATTTGAAGAGTTTGTTTGGGTTAAGAAACATTGATATGTGGTATGAATGAATTGTTGCGTAGGATATTTGTTACAATGTTATTTGAAAACGTAAGATATTTGATATAAGTATTTTTAAGAACGAGGTAATACATAAGAGACAAATTATGCATGATCATTAATGAATTGTGGCGTAGGATATTTGTTACATGGTTATTTGAGAACGTGAGATATTTGTTGCAATTTTTTTTAAGAACGAGGTAATACATAGTAGTGATAGATGTGAAGAGTTTGTTTGGGTTAAGAAACATTTATATGTGTTATGAATGAAATTGTAGCGTAGGATATTTGTTACATGGTTATTTTAGAACATAAGATACAGTTGCTGCAAGTTTTTTTAAGAACGAGATAATACATAACAGATAAATTATGCATGATCATTAAAGGTATCGGTGGCGATGGTGTAACGTAACATATGTGTTTGAAGTTTTTTAAGAAGGAGACATGTCAAGAGTTTGTTTGGGTTAAGAAACACTTATATGTGTTATGAATGAATTGTAGCGCAGGATATTTGTTACATGGTTATTTAAGAACGTAAGATACAGTTGTTGCAAGTTTTTTTAAGAACGAGGTAATAGTACATAACAGATAAAGTATGGATGTGACAATTGAAGTCATCGTAATAATAGTAGTGATACATGTGAAGAGTTTGCTTATGCATGTGACAATTGAAGTAATCGTAATAAATAGTAGTGATATATGTGAAGAGTTTGTTTGGGTTAAGAAACATTTATATGTGTTATGAATGAATTGTAGCGTAGGATATTTGTTACATGGTTATTTGAGAACGTGAGATACAGTTGTTGCAAGTTTTTTTAAGAACGAGATAATACATAACAGATAAATTATGCATGATCATTAAAGCTATCGGTGTCGATGGTGTAACGTAACATATGTGTTTGAAGTTTTTTAAGAACGAGGTAATACATAACACACAAACTATATGGCTGAATTGTTTGGGTTTAGAAACTCTTGTATGTGGTATGAATGAATTGTAGCGTAGGAACAGATAAAGTATCCATTATTATTGAAGCGATTGAAGCGATCGGAGCCATCGGTGCCATCGGTGCCATCGGTAGGAAAGTTGGCAGAGGTGTAGGAGCATCAGTTTACAATCGGTGGCGATCGGTAGGCATCTGATGCAGATGCATACCGATGCTTAGTACGCTTAGGAAGGGATCAGTTTACAATCGGTTGCGATCGGTAACGATCTGATGCAGATGCATACCGATGGTTAGTACACTTAGGAAGGGAAGGGATCAGTTTACAATCGGTTGCGATCGGTAACCATCTGATGCAGATGCATGCCGATGGTTAGTACACTTAGGAAGGGAAGGGATCAGTTTACAATCGGTCGCGATCGGTAACCATCTGATGCAGATGCATCCCGATGGTTATATTGGACATGTATGGAAAGAAGGCCGCCCTTATCTGCATTGGAAATCAGGCGGACTGCCTGATGGACCTTTCCTTGCAGCATAAGCCGACTGAAACCACGTGTGATCTTCTCAAATTCGAGCGGCTGGTTTGTTTGGGAGATGAGATGCTTTTGAATACATCTGCCTTCATTAACGAGTGCCTTTATGTCGCCTTTTGACCAAAGATTAAGCCGCCTTTCGAAACAATTTACATGATCTTTTGTCTTACTTTTAACAAACGGTTTTTGCAATAATAGAGATTGCATGACTGAGCATGCCTTCAATGAAATGCAATCAAGCGGACTCGCATCAGCATATGACTGATAAAGCCTAGCCATCTCTTGTACGAATGACTTGCCACTTCTCCCCGATGGAATCAAAAACACGTTACGTTTCCAATGAACAATTTCTTCGTATGCATCGTTTATCCTTGCACAGAACTCATCACCTTTAACTTCATTCCATTTAAAGCTTGGTTCTTCATTAGGCGCATCGCATCGTTAAAGCTATTGTTATGCAAAGGTACATTGCTATCAGTAATGTGCATATTTACTGAATTAAATATTCCTCCTTGATGCAAATGACTGCTTTCGATGTTGACTTGCACTTGATCGTTTATACTAGATTATAAAACGGTAATCCCTTCGTCAAGAGCAGGCTGACTTATCCTCTCACCATTTTCTTCCCCTACGTCGACTTGCCGCTCATTGATCAGCACTTGATCGATTATGCTAGTTTCCGACGCGGTAGCTCTTTCAACAAGGACAACATGGCCCATCCTTTCACCGTTTTCTTGCCCAACGTCGATTGGCCGCTCATTTGACTCGTAATTATCAACATTGCTGCTTAGTTCAGGAGGTTTTTGCTTTTTCTCATAGCGAGCCACCGTATCTCGTAAATTTTGTGCCGTTAGATTGAGTTAGGCATAGCCTTTCGCTTCCCATAATAGTTTCATAGTCTTCATATAACCGTGTCGACCGGCATTTGAAGTTCCCTCACTATTGCTTCTCTCCAAGGCTCTCTTACGACAGTCGAAAAGATCATCAATCATTAACTGGGTCCATTTTGTCCTACCAGAGGACTTCGAACTTCTCTTTGGAGGCATTTTTTATCTTACATGAACGTAAGAAATACACTCACACTTATTATGATGATAATAATGATGATACACTGCTAATATAATAATATAATAATAATACAATAATAATAATATAATAATAATATAATAATAATATAATATAATATAATATAATATAATATAATAATATAATATAATAATAATATAATAATATAATATTTAATATTTAATATTTAATATTTAATATTTAATATATAATATATAATATATAATATATAATATATAATATATTATATATTATATGATATATGATATATGATATGATATATGATATATGATATATGATATATGATATATGATATATGATATATGATATATGATATATGATATATGATATATAATATATAATATATAATTATCATTTATAGACCCGGAGCGAGGGGAATTCGACGAAACATTACCGCGAGGAATATATCATCCCGAGGGGTGATATTTCGACGAATTTCCCGAGCGGAGGGTCTATACATGATATATTATACCGAAACAATTTTGAATGCTGTCTTGAAACGTCTTGGAACCGCTTCTTGTTCCGCCATTGTTTACAGGCTCGTCTTGGTTTACACGCGAGTACTGGGTACGAGCGGGGTATTCGAAGTAAAATTCCACGCTGAATATGTAATCAGCAGGGAATTCGAGGTTAAAGCAGGGAATTCGAGATTAAATTGACTGGTCACGTGGTACAAATCTAGCTCTTTGAATGGACAATTTATAATTGAGGTATAATATAATATTATATTATAATTATTATATTATATTATATTATATTATATTATAATTATTATATTATATTATATTATATTATATTATATTATATATATTATATTATATTATATTATATTATATTATTATATTATATTATATTATATTATATTATATTATATTATATTATATTATATTATATTATATTATATTATATTATATTATATTATATTATATTATATATATTACCCTGGTATATATTATATATTATATATTATATATTATATATTATATATATTATATATTATATATTATATATTATATATTATATATTATATATTATTATATATTATATATCATATAATATTATACCTCAAATATAAATTGTCCAATCAAAGAGCTAGATTTGTACCACGTGAGCAGTCAATTTAAACTGGAATTTCCCGCTTTAACCTCGAATTCCCCGCTGATGACGTAATCAGCGGGGAATTCGAGTTTGAATACCCCGCTCGTACCAAGGACTCGCGCGTTGTAAATTGTTTACACGAGCCTGTAAACAATGGAGGAACAACAAGACGTTCCAAGACGTTTCTAGACGTTTCAAGACAGCATTCAAGATTGTTTCGGCATAATATATCATTTATAGACCCTCCGCTCGGGGAATTCGTCGAAATATTACCCCTCGGGATGATGTCATCATCTCTCGGGGTAATATTTCGTCGAATTCCCCTCGCTCTGGGTCTATAAATGATAAATACAATACAATACAAAATACAATACAATACAATACAATACAATACAATACAATACAATACAATACAATACAATATATAATAACACCAATAGTTATAGTTTGATTTGGTTTCCTCTGCTGTCAGAAGGTCAAGTGTTGCCTCGTTGATTTCTTCATCTAAGATATAGTGGTATTATCGACATAGTTACTTTTTCTTTCTTCCAAAATAAATTTGAAACAATGAATATATTGCCAAATCTAATTTTTAATTACCTATATAAGCATACAGTGCTAAAAGTCTTCATTTTACGTTTTACTTTTTTTAACAAGTGCACTCAATTAAAAACAGATTAAGAAAAAATAAACACAACAAATATCAACAACAAAACATATAAAATACAAAACCTGTGCCACCTGAAAATCGTAAAAAAGAAACAGAATAACATAGCTTAATATTTGCCCAAGCCTTGCTGTCAATTCACATGAATTTTTCGAGGCAAAATTAGAAGTATTCAAATGACTGTTCACAACGTTTGTGTAAATGGAAAAACAAACAATTACCCATTAAAGTATTAGTATATTATACTATTAATATTACTATTAGCAGAAATGCTTCTTAGTATATCCTCACAATTGACAGAAAGAATTTTAACAACAAATATATTGCTGTCACAAAAATACACTATAATAACTGACCTTCTTGATTATTTGCCACTTCCTCCAAACCTTCTGCCGTTAACATTTTGATGAGTTCACTAAAATTCGGCCTTTCGCTTTGACGTTGTGGACGATTTTCGAAAGGATACTTCTTCATGATCTCAGCACAAAAAGAAAGAGCCTACGAAGACCCTGGTGTTTTATGGGACATTGGCCGTTAGAATAGCATTCACCTGTACCTCATATTAAAAACATTGTTTAAAAATCAGGTTTTATTGGAGAAGTATACAATAGTCTAAGTCTTAATTCGGATATATCAGTTAAGCTGTAAAATTTTTAAAGTCTTTAATATAAAAGCTAAAAACTGATTTATGGTCTTGGTACATGTTTTATAATTGTATTGTTTCGTTTCCCGCCTTTTCAATAAAGCGTTGTTTCCTTTTTACACTCTCACACTCTCTGTAAAATGCCACGAATAGTGTTCCATAAGTCAATATGAAACTGAAAATGATTGGTAGGATTGCCAACACACATTAAAATATCACAAGTCAGAGTCATATTAAAGTGTTAAAAATGTCTCCCTTTTTACACGCATAGTAACTGATTTGCAACACGCTTTGTGTGGAGCAAGCCGTGTTGCGTGCGTGTTGTAACGCATGTTATGTTATAACAACACGTTGGTGTGTTCTGGCTACGTGTTGTTACAACACGACGCAACACGTCTAACATATCACAACACGTCAACAACACGCTCACGTGTGTTTAGAGCACGTCTATGTGTATTAAGAACACGCCTACGTGTACTTAGAACACGCTTACAACACGCTAAGTTTTCTAGTGTGCCGTCGTCGTCCTAGGTTGCCGTCGTAGATGTTAAAGTCCCGTGTAACCTTCCCTTTTTGTCCCAGGCCCTTTAGGGTTCTAGTGGCAGAGATGTGTTGAGTAGACTATGTTCAAGCTTGTTCATGTTTGGATCGCAAACGTATTAACTAGCATCGACCAGATGCGGAGTGAGGTCACGCGCTAATCTGAGATCAGTTTCCACTTTATTTTGGTAATTTGGAAGGCTTGGTCTTGGAAACGTGTTGTTTTTTAACACGAGGAACCGAATTTAACGCCAATATGCCATTAAGGGTACAAACAATATAAACTAATCGACTGTTGACGAATTTTAGCGATTTTTAGTTAGAAAATGTCAATTTAATTGCGTAACAATAGCTTCAAGTATTATTAACATAGGCTCCTCCCACTCATGTCCACAATTTCTCGCCATGTGCTGTTCCTAAAAGTTATTTGCTGGGCTTTGATTTTTATCTTTAAATTACTTCAATTAGATTTAACAGTTTGAATGTCAAGTTACTGTGCTCTTCACCACTTCGCACTCAAGGAAAAGAATTTTCCAAACAAAAACACTAGGGTATAAAGGAAAGTTCTCGGGTGTCCATCTCCCAACACACCTTTCGCCCACATTAGTGAATCTTCTTCATGCGGCATAATTCTCTACGCTAGCTTCGTTGTCACTCCGACACCTTTTCCTTCATTTGCGAATCTCTAACATCTTGGAAAAGCTTGAAATTCGAATTTTTAAACATTTCGACTTCTAGCAACGATCGATTTTACTTATAGCCAACGGAGCGATTTAATTTCCTTATTCCTACTTTTTTCGTATTAATGAACCCGTCTTTGAACTGAGTCGACAAATCTCTTCAGGTGTATTAAGGTAATGTAACACTTGCGATTTTTAACAAGGACGTTTTATCGCTTTCGATAATATTGTGAGAGCATTCGATGTTAAACATCGTTTATTCACGGCATTAGAAAATTACTCAACACATTTCTCATAGCAACAACAAATTTCTCCAAGCATCAACAAATTGCTCAAATCAATCAATCAAATATTTAATCAAGGTACCAAATGGTCTTTGCAGGAGAATTGAGAGGTTAGCCCTATGTGAGAATCGCCTTAATTAATAAAATGACATTCCTAAATTGTATTTACATCGAGTTTAAAGAGTGAGTGTCAGGGTAGTGCTTTGCGCGCTTGTGTTTTTGTTTTCATACAAATTGATTGCAGTGCATCGCATCGTTAGAACTATAATTTGCATGTGAACTCTAGATTTATTTGGAAATGTTGAAATTGGAGTCCGATCCTGACTTCGGGGCGTTATGAAGTTAATGTTCAAGACGATTTGAACAGTTGCGGTTCGCTTGTTTGTGAACCACTGCGGGCCGCGCGCAACGCCGTTTCTGACGAACAAGCTGGCCCGGATGGCTTTAGTCCCTGAATCTTTGCAAATTCAAATGAACAAAACATCAGAAGAAACAAAATATATTTCTTTACTAGTCACTCATCAAACACTTCCATTCGGAAACTTATTCGCGCTGTTTCAGCAGCATAACCCGGCCTTCCACGCTTCGGAGGCGAAGCGCTCGTAGCAGCTTCTATGTATCGAAAAGATTACTATAGTAAATGATCAATTTTACGAAAAATATCACAATAATTGATCACTCAGGTATATTTACTTCTTAGAAAACTTGAAAATGGATATTTTATTAGAAGGATTGATCAAATATCGACGGATTCGTTTGTGAACTGAAATAGGCGTCCCATAAAATGGCCGCCAAGAAGAAAACAAGCGCGCAAAGCACTACCCTGACACTCACTCTTTAAAAATTAAGTGTAAAACCGAGTTTAAAAAAATTCAAATCTAATTATCATAATATATTCATTTGTAATTTAAGTTTACTTTTAAACTGACTAAAATAGCAACAACAAATTGCTCACATCAAAATTTCTCATAGCAACAAAAAATTGCTCGCAGAAAAAATATGCTCACAGCAACAATAAATTGCTTACAGAAACAACAACTTGCTTATATAAATAACAAATTGCTCCCTGCAATATAAAATTTGGAATATAAGGAATATAAAGGAATATAAAGGAATATAAAAGAATATAAAATTTGGGGGTTAGTGGCACGTTAAGGCGAGGTTATTTATTTCATGGACAGTGCAAGAGTGAAGGAAATACGCGAGAACGTACAGTAACAATGTGGTTCACCATGTATAGCCAGTTCAAACTGATTTGTGATAGGTGCAAATGATCAATAAATGAGTATTTTTCTATACATTATTAGAAAACATTAGAAAATCATGAGAGCAGAAAAACGTCACCCAAAAGACAAAGCTAATTTTATTTCGAAAATAACTCTTTGGTGGATCTTTGAATTGTTATGGAAAGGAAATTTCACCCCACTAACACAAGAAGATCTTTATCATGTGAGAGACGAGGATCGCGCTAAATATTTGACAAAACGTTTACAGAAGAAATGGAAAAATGAGAAAAATTGCGCGAGAAAATCAAAGAGAAAACCACAGCTTTGGAAAGCATTGTTAAGGTTTTTCACCTGGAAAGACTACGGAGTTATCGTTGTTACAACAGTTTCTATCATTGTCGGTGAAAATATCCTTTGGTTTTCAACTATTAAGTTATTTGATCTTTTCTGGAGCATTAGTACCAGCAGCGTAATACCTCGTGGTCAGTTACTTGTTTGTGCTTATGGCACGGTCATGGGTAATTTGTTCAGAGTAATTGGATTCAACCATTTTCACCTGAAAGGAGTCATTTTAGGGATACGAGCAAGAGCGGCGGTGGTTGGTTTATTGTATAAAAAGGTAGGGTACACAAGAGTTGGTATTACATGATAAAAAGATATTAGTATATATACCTAAACTGCCGGGATTTCTTATAGTCAACTATATTCTTTCTTAAAAATCCATTCACTTAAAAATTCAATTCAAAGTCCATGCAATAATCCACGCAGGCCGACGCATGTACGAGTTTACCAACTAAACTAAAGTAAGACTTAAAAAACAACAATGACAATACAAACTATCATAAAAATAGAAATAACTTTTAGCTTTAACTAAACTAAAGAATTACGTAACACTCACCATTTTCGAGGCTTTTTCCTTGTGCTTCAAAATAAAAACAAACAAGATGGCCGTGCGGGGCTTTCCTTTACCCGCAAACAGGGCTGCGACGGCAGCTTATTAAACAAGATGTAATACCGGTAACTGTAATGAGGAATATTGAATTAATATTTGACATTTTGTACTCGATGTTCGTGATGGCATACGTCGTCATTTATTTTTAAACAACATATACCTCTAAATAAAACACCGAATGTACAGTTCATTTGTTATTTGTATTTATTATTTGTGCTAATGAATAAAGCTTATGTATTGTTTAATAAACGAGCAGCAGTGTTTTATCAGTGTTTTATCAAACACGACCCATTTGATAAGTTCATTGGCGTAGTAATTTTGAAAATCGATGTTGTCTAAGCCGAGAAAATCAAAGATAAAGTTTATGTAAATCAGGACGAATCTTTATCATATTTAAAACAACGATACGGTCGTGATTTTCTTTTGTCTTTTCCTGATGAATTATTAATGAGTGTTTGAAATATACTCTTTATGCATTGGACTGACTTTACTTTACCATGTCTTGTCTTAACGGATTAGCTATATTAGAAATGGAAAACCATTACCAATACCAGTGTTGATTTTTTTCAGGTTCTTTGTGTAAGTAAGACATCAATGGAAGCTGGTCATGTGATGGAGTTAATATGTAACGATTCGCAAAGATTGGTAACGAGTGGAGAATATTTTATCCAAAATGCTATTCGTAAAATTATCAGTTGTACATGCTTAACTGGTTGGCTATTTTATTTCGTTGGCTGGCAATTTATTCCAGCATTATTCTTATTCATCTTAATTGGTCTTTATCGGTTTTGTATCGTAAAACTTGACTACAAATTGCGCAAGAATGCTTCACAGTTTGCAGACGAACGTCTTGGACATCTTCGAGAGTTTCTTACGGCGAACAACTTCATTAAGATTAATTGTTTGGAAGAAATCTTTGAAGAAAAAGTTCGACAATCAAGATGGTAAAACAGTTTTTTGCTAAAGTATTGAGTACGATGAAATTAAGTACAACGTAAATAATTTAAAACATAAATATTAGAAATACGTTTACGAAACAACCCCTCGCTCGCCTTGAAGCTTTTAGTGAAGGTGTACTGTTACATAAAAATAGATAATAACCAATTAATTTGCCAATACAAATAAATTTTCAGTGGATACTAATTAACAATTAGTCACTGAAGTCGAGGTGATTCCGAGACTGAGGTGACTAATTGTTTTAGTAGAAATTCACAGGTGACTATCAGAGAGAAACAACTTAAAGAAAGTAAGGGAAAATGTTTTAATGATTTTATTTCCGGAAGTCGCGCATCGTGAGATCACATGATTTACGTAATCAACATTCAACAGAATATTAAAACGAACAACATACGAACATGCTCTTGCAAGTGGAGGCCAAAATGTGCTTAACAAAAAACGATTTCGCTGTCAGATCAAGCAGAACTATAGAGTGGAAGACTGCGTTAAAGACTGGGTTAACATATAAAGAGCAACTGTTGAAAGATCCAGACAAAACTGGTTTTTGCTTGTTAATGTTTTAATAGTACAAAGCCGGCTTCACTTTTGTCGAGCTCAAAGTACCCTTGTCGATCTGCAGTTTTTACCAGGCGAAGCAACGACTTCTTCAGCAGACTTTAGTTTAATTCTCTTCCCCGATTTCCAAAATATATGGACCAGTGGAGATACAGAACCATGCTGTTTCGAGTAAAACTCGAGGATAATTCTGTTTATCAGCATTGCTTCGCTGTCAATGTTTTCTTTCTGAACCGTATCACCGCTATTTTTCATTCACTGACGAGCAGCTCGAGGTAGGAACTTAGTATTTTATTAGCCTCCCTGAATAAGTAATGTCACAGATTGACATTTGTTTGTTGTACATAGCCGAGGATGACGGTCAAGACTGCAGCTCGGATTGACAACAACTGACTTGTTTTTGCAAGGACTGCCGTCTTTTTTCGGGCAAAGTCGTAAAATATCGAAAAGCATTTGTTTATCTCTTCAACAATTATGCTAATAAGCTTTCAAATGTTGTCTTAAATGTTTGTTGTTCAAACTATTCTGTTAAATAAAGATTTTTTCACAAAATTACTTGTTCTGATCGTGTCGCCGATTGCCGTCAACAACATCAACACCAACAAGAGTTTTAGCATATGAAATTAGGGAAATTCCTATATCTTACCTCGAAATCGTTTAACTCTATATTTAGTTGCTTCTTTAGTTTGTTTTTGAACCGCATTTTCTTTAATTTTACTCACTTTTTCGTCCGCAACATCGATAAATCGAGAAGCCGCCATTTTTAAATCGCTGAAAATGTTATAGTCACCTCGCGCGAGGTGATACTATTAGGTCAACTGAGACCGTAGGTAAGCCACTTAAATAATAGTCAATAGGTCTGGATATTTTATTGGTAGTATATACACAAGCTTTCTCTGCCATTGTAATATGCTTTTGCTTTCTCTGCCATTGTGCTTTTGCTTTCAAAACTCTGTTAATAACAGTCCGGTGTTAGTCACCGTAACTGGCTATGACTGAGAAGTAATAGCGTTGTCACCCCGCTAGGCTGTCCCGTGAGACGCCCTGGGGCGAGCCCCCGTATGGATAATGACAGACCCTGAGCTGGTAGGGCGTAACACTTTGTAATCAAGTTGGGTGACCAGGCTGAAGAACAAGGCAAGGGGGATGGTGGAAGGATGCGGATCCGCCTGAGGGACTAAACACTGGAATTGACTTGGAAGCGAAAATGAGACAAGGGCCTTGTTGTCGCCGAGGAAGAGAACATGTAGTTTGGACCACGGAGCCGTAGGATGCGCTGGAATTTCTCATCGGGAGGTCGGATCAATGGAATCTAGCTCTATACCTAAAAACATATTAAAACATCAGCGTTGTAGCGGGGCCCTCCCATTGGGTTGGGTGAAGAGGAAGGCCGAATCGTTTAAAGGTTTCAAAGGCCGTCGAGACGTATGACTGACGCTGGTGGGAGTCCGTGAATCCATTGAACCGCTGAGGCGACGGTGTCGAACAAATAGGGGGCGGAGCGTAAACCGAAGGGTAGACCAGGTTAACATAAAATTGATCTTGCCAGAACAGTGGTCGGTCGGGTGAATGAGGTCACCACTTCCTGTGGGTATCTCCCCAACGTCACAATGGCATATGAGGTCACCACTTCCTTTGGGTATCTCCCCAATGTTCAAATAGCAAATGGGGTCACCACTACCTGTGCAGGGTATCTCCCCTACATTCAAATAGCATATGGGGTCACCACTTCCTGTGGGTATCTCCCCAACGTTACATGAGGTCATCACTGATCTTCCCAACGTTACACAAATATGAGGTCACCACTGTGGGTATCCCTTCAAATAGCGGGATTCTGGTAGGCCGCTTTGACGTCAAATTTGGCCACGACAGTGAAGAGGAAGGCCGAATCGTTTAAAGGTTTCAAAGGCCGTCGAGACGTATGACTGACGCTGGTGGGAGTCCGTGAATCCATTGAACCGCTGAGGCGACGGTGTCGAACAATAGGGGGCGGGGTAGCGTAAACCGAAGGGTAGACCAGGTTAAATAAAATTGATCTTGCCAGAACAGTGGTCGGTCGGGTGAATGAGGTCACCACTTCCCTGTGGGTATCTCCCCAACGTCACAATGGCATATGAGGTCACCACTTCCTTTGGGTATCTCCCCAATGTTCAAATAGCAAATGGGGTCACACACTACCTGTGCAGGGTATCTCCCCTACATTCAAATAGCATATGGGGGTCACCACTTCTGTGGGTATCTCCCCCAACGTTACTTGGTATATGAGGTCACCACTTTCTGCGGGTATCTTCCCAACGTTACACTGGCGTATGAGGGTCACCACTCGCTGTGGGTATATCTTCCCAATGTATCAAATGGTCAAATAGCGGGATGTTCTGGTAGGCCGCTTTGACGTCAAATTTGGCCACGAGCGCTCCTGGACCGAGCAACCTGAGTTCCCAGATGGCGGCGTCGACAGACACATAGTGCATGGAATAGGGGTCTTAGGGATGCCATCATTAATGCTGAACCCTTGCGGAGAGGACAGTTCAAGTATCAGGCTCCAGTTGTCAGGTTGATTGCGTTTGGAAGCGACAGGTTGGCCAGGATCAGACTGGTAAGCTTGTATCACAGGGTGAGTGTTGCCCGCAGCAATGGGTTCAACAACACATACAGCCAGTTCAATTGAGGATCAGAGACCGTAAATCATGAATACACGTATCCAGAGAAACCAAGCAGCTCGCATCCGGTTGCCCCAAAACATGCAGTGACTGAAGGAGGAAGCTGATGGGGAAGACTGGATAATGGCACAGTAGTCCAATTGGTGACTTGCTGCAGGAGATGGGCGAGTCTGAATGAATAGCGCTGTGAACGATGAGGCGTTGCCATTGTAGGAACCTGGTCGGGTCTACCCCTTACTTAAGTTGGGCTTTTAATGCCCAATGTGATGCCTATATAAGGTCAGAACCCTCGAAAAACCTTCCAGATGACAGGAAGAAAGGCAATAAGCATGTTGAGGACAAAACATATAGGAAGCAGCGATAACGCAACCTACACATGCCAGTAGCACAACACAGCAATAGAGTGATGGTAATAAGGCAATAACGTATTCTGAACAAACAGACAGCAACAGCATACTGGCAAGCATACTGAAGAAAATGTATTTATAAGGCCAGCAATCCAAACAGATGCGATTAGCATGATAAAGGAAACGGGGGGGTGGGGGTGGGGGCACATGGCATTAATATATGTAATGGTAACAAGGCAATAAGCTCTCATGTAGTTTGCCATGTAGTTCGCCTTTAAATAATTTATCGTATTACTGATTCTTCTGTGTTTATTGAGAGAAAAGCTGTGTGATTGTGGTGTGAGTTTATATTATTAGGAATAAACGTAATAAAAATTCTGTGAAATTTGGAGTATTTCCGACAACTGGGTGAAGCAACAATATTGGGTTATCTGACCCACATAAACCGAAGCAACATCGGGTATCTACTGTTAAAACAATCTAGCTGAGAACCTTGGTTATTATAACGTCACTGTGTTCAAACTGCATAAACTCGCATGGAGTCAATGAAACGGCTTACCTGAGAGCATAGAGCTACGGCTTTCACGTGTCGAGACGAATGTCCCTGGTTGAGGTGCGCAACAGGCGCTGATCGTAGCCGATAAACAGCTCGCCGCTGCTTTTAAAAACAGCAAATACCGGACGGCATCGTTATGGGAATTACGCGGCGATAGCAAGGCCCGTAGAACAAATAATATATAATGGCCGCGATGAAGCCCCTACCAACTCGACGAAGGAACCCCTTTTATACCCCACAGGAATTTGCCCGAAACGCGGAGTGGAATTTCGGACGACACGGTTGGCGAAGACGAGGGAGGTAGCCAAGAATCAGCACTGGAAGAACTAGCGAAACATGAGGAAGCGGCAGTCGAAGCTGGTGTTTATCGACGAAGTTGTTGTGACCGACGATATAGGTTGTAGCGAGTGCGAGGGCACTTTCGTGGTCAACGGTAACGGTAGACTGGCTGATTCGCGATAAACGGGGCATAAACAACCGAGAACTGCTCATGCGAGAAAGTAAAAACTGTTCAGGCGACGAGGTTATTGAGCTTTGGCGGGAAAACCTCGAGGTTATCCAGGTGAGAGCCACGATACGTCATACTGGCTAACAGGCCACTCCTGTCAATAGCCCATGCCCCCTGTAGGAACAACACGATGCACCGTCCGTATTAATATTATTTATTGCATAAATCCAATTAACAGTCCTAGAGCTCAATCACACAGCGTGTTGTCGCTCATTTACTTCCGATTATTTTATAATACTAGATATACTGTAATTGCATGGATGTGTCAGCTCATCCTGATTATGTTTATGTGGTGATATATATAATTTACTGTAATGCATGTATAAATGTTGTTCTTTTAATTTTTGTATGGGCATTTGCACATTTGAGTAGTGTAATTGTAAACATGCATTGTACAGGTTTATAGACCTACACATCTTAGGCCTGGCCTCCACTTAGTGTTTCTGTGTGAACACTTTTGTCCTTGGAATAAAACTGCACATACAATGCCGGTCCCATATATATTTAAGCTACTCTTGTGATTGTTGAAGTGCTTTCTGAAGGGCATTATAGTTAAACATAGATTTTATTACATTTCTTACAAACAATCAAATGTAAAATTAATATAATATGTGTTATCACTCAAACTAAAAGTATTACCTTTATCAACGAATTTACAAATCTGGCAACAACTAATTGGGCTACCAGGAGAGCGTGATTTATATGTGTATTTTTAAATTTGGGACAATAAAATAGGATTCTGGACATATAAATTATAAACAGCTTTATTCTTATGGGACTGAACCTGAGAGACTTTTTTTTGAATATCATTATCTTTTAATCTATTATAAATAGGGCTTTGCTGTTGTAACTTGTGTCATTTTGATAAAGGAGCAGGGTCCTGAAACGTTAAAAACAAAGCAAATGTGTTCCGAGTGTTTTTTGGAAGGCGTGGTATATAAGCCGTAGAATCTGTTTATATGCCCTGGGATTATACAACTTACTTCCAAAGAGGTTTTGAGTGGGCTTATAACCCATAAGGTGGAGGTTAATAACCGAAAGAGATTATAAACGGTATATATGGAAAAAATGTTTCAAAATGCGTAACAGGCAAATGGTTGGCACTTTTTTACTCAAGTTTTTGCTTTAATAGTCAATTAAGAAAAATGTAAGTACATGTAACAAATATTAACTAGAATTTATAATGTGAAAAATGATGCTCTGTATTATATAGCAATACCTGCTACACACATGTAGCAGCCTCAAAATGATTTGTCACTAGTGAGATACAGAATATTGCTGTAACTTTTTATTTATTATTATTTACTTTTATTCTCTGATTTTTTGTTATTTTTGTTAGGAAAGGTGCTAATGGAATGCTGGGCTTATATCTATGTGGGCTTAATTACATTATATTAAATCAGAAGGTATTTTCTGTTAACAAACAGGGGGCCAATGACAATGGGGCTTATAAGCGCGATTTTAATATAAATATATATATATTAAAAACCTTACATCAAAATGATGATTACGGGAGGGGATTGGAACGATAAACCCAGTCTGGTCCACAAAAAAAAACTTTTTCAAATATGATTTCTAGTGATGCGATAGTCACCGCAGTAGTTTAACCCCCCCCCCCCCCCCCCCATATAGCGCCCAAAGGGATGCCGACAATGACGTCATCATTTTTTCCCGCCATCTGACGTTGTTTTTTCCCGCCGGAAGTAAAATGCCGTCTCGGTAGCTACGCGTAGCTACGCATGACGTATTGAGCGTAGCTACGCATGATGTGTACTGCGTAAAATTTCCCGCAAGTAAAATGCCGTCTCGGTAGCTACGCATAACGTATTTAGCGTAGCTACGCATGATGTGTACTGCGTAAAACTTCCCGCATTTTTATGGTCAAGCACAAATCAAAACACACAATATTGATTTTACAACAGATTGAAACGTTTTATTTATTTTCTCATAATACAAAAAATATATATACCGGGTGACCCAAAAAAAAGTACTCCGGTTTGATTCATAATAACTTCTAAACGAGTGAAGCTATTAAACTGAAATAACTTTCATTAGATAGATGGAAGACTAACTTAGATTTTGAAATATGACAGTTGTATTTTACTTAAAAATTCACGGAGATATTAATGTTCAAACTCGGTAGCATATTTCTGGATGTGTCTAAAATATGCAAAAAACGCCGTATCAAATTCTTAATGTTGGATGTCTCTGGGGAGTTGCATGTTATGTCTTATGGAGTTATGGTTTGATTGTGTTTCATTCTGAGTTTATTCTGAACATGAACAAATTTGGAATGTACCACATGATCAGCAACCGTAGAATTTAGAAGAGCTTCGCAGCATGCCGTAATCTAGAACAACGAATGATCCATGACTCCTTCGACGCAATGGTGTCACGGGCTAGGCAGTGCATTCGTGCTAGAGGACACGCGATTCCGAACGAATAAATCTTGCTTGTATTTTGTAAATAATAATACTTCGTTTCATAATAAACAATTTGTCAAGTGTCATTTATTTACTGCTAATAGTGCGTGTTTCAGTTGAGCAAAGCTTGATTAATATTTGATACGGCGTTTTTTGCATATTTTAGACACATCCAGAAATATGCTACCGAGTTTGAACATTAATATCTCCGTGAATTTTTAAGTAAAATACAACTGTCATATTTCAAAATCTAAGTTAGTCTTCCATCTATCTAATGAAAGTTATTTCAGTTTAATAGCTTCACTCGTTTAGAAGTTATTATGAATCAAACCGGAGTACTTTTTTTTGGGTCACCCGGTATATATATATAATATATGTTTAAACTGTTTATTCTATAAATGTTTCAGTGTTTGTTCTATAAATATTTCAGTTCTGTTGAGAATAAAGGCTGTTGTAGAATAATGGTATGAAAGGATCCTCAACACGAGACGACTTTGTTGGTTCTTCAGGTGCCCATTGAAAATAATCACACGACGTTTCGTTTGAACAGCAAAAGAACATTCGACCTTTGTTAGGACCCTCCTTTTTCACTTTCTTCATGGAGCTTTGCTGTCCGTGATGGCAATTCGGTTTCTCGACTTGATTTTCGTCAGCCCACATCCATAGGGAACACGGATTTTCACGAGCTGCGCACGTAAAGTACGGTCTACCGTAACTAGGTTTCATCAGATCCTTCACAACACGAAACTTTGCCGGTTTATGGTGTTCCTGACACTTAGGCTGTTCCATGCTGGTGTTTCTCCACACCACCAGGCTTTTTGAAAGACATATCCGTCGTCCTCGGAGCAGATAAACCCGCAGCTAGGTTTCTGTCCACAAAACCAGAATGAACCATTTTTCGTTGTGGAGCAAGAAGCAGGTTTTCCATGTAAACACTCCATCTCACTAACTTAAACTGCATGTGTATTGTGAGATGTTTGCTCCGTCCTTTTCAATTTATATTCTCAGCTCGTTCATGTTCGGGCATGTCCAACCAATCACGTTAACGCTGTACACGTCATGCGTAGCTACGTTCATTAATATTCATCATGCGTAGCTACGCTAAATACGTCATGCGTAGCTACGCTCGTTCTGTAAACCGGGATTTAATACAATTTTAATATGGGTAACATTATCTGAGTCATTCGTTTCTATTCTTTTGTAAATTTGGTGGTTCTTAAAAGAACCATTTTGTATACGCTCGTTCTGTAAACCGAGATTTAATACAATTTTAATATGGGTAACATTATCTGAGTCATTCGTTTGTATTCTTTTGTAAATTTGGTGGTTCTTAAAAGAACCATTTTGTATCTTGTCTTTAATATTGCTGCAGCCACATTGCAAAGGCTTCCACTTCTACCTTTGCACAGTGTTGATAGGCGTCGGCTGTTAGGTGGTTACCGCAGGTTTTCAACGAGACCAGCTGGTCGAAAAGTTTTTCGGCTTTGGGGCAACCGAAGCATTCCAAATTTGCAGAAGGGATGTTGAGGTTTGCCAACAAGTCCCTCTCGAAATGACCCCCTTTGTAGGCAATTGTAGAGCCGGAATCTAACTGTACATCGCGGTAGAAACTCTCTACAATTGCTTCCAATTCCGAAATGTGGAATGCTTTGGTGCCCCGCGGCACATTAAACGGTAGCTTGTGGATTTTTTTCTGGACGAAGCTGCACGTCTTCTTGTCTTTTGGTGTCAGTTCGTCCCAACGCTGTCCAATATCAAAAAAGAAAGACGAGGCTTCGGTATTGCCGACCTTTAGCAGACCCAGTTCTTTGCAGAGAAACCTGTTCTTTATAGAATAGCCGTCCATGTCCATGATTGCCACGATATCAGCTGTTTTGCACTCCATCATGAGTGATCGATACAGATATATCGCAGGTCGACCGGCTTTTATGTAAAACCTACGCTGTACACGTAGCTACGTCGACGTAGCTACGCGTAGCTACCACCGAACGAAGTTGGAAGTACCGCGTAAACAACGAAATGTACATCATAAGGCGATGAAACTACCCCACATAAAATTAAATCTACCAAAGCAATTCAGCAGAGCGTAAAATAATGAAAAGTACCACGAATGGCTACGAAAGCACCTTGTGCAATGCAAAAAGCACCGATAAAACGGGTAAAAGCACTGAATGTAATGATGGAACTACCACAATACACATGATACTCACCCCATATAGTGTTTAAAGTACATGATACAACGATATAGCTACCACGTAACACGCTGTTAGCACTGAACATAATAAGGAAAGCACTAAAAACAATCTGAAATGCACCCAACATATTAACATAAGAACCCAACTAACAATATAATTTTTACTTAAGACAGTTTTGGCTTTCCATACATAACGTGTTTTGATCGCTTAGTTGGCTCTTTCGGCTTGAAATGTGTCCACAAATAGTGTCAGAGTATCTCTGCGTTTGAATTTGTGATAAAAATTCCATAGTACTCTCGAGCTTGGCCATGAAATTCGAAATCTCAAAACTTAAAGGCGTTGTTATGGAAACTACCAATCAAAGTTCCATAGGTAGTCCAGTCTCTCATCTGCTCATAATGCTCAAAAGGGCGAAAAAGGGGGTATGGCGAATGCTCATGCGTCTTCGCATTTTGCTCATGCGTCTTCGCATTTTTGCTCATGCATGCTCAAATAGTGCTCAAACGTCCTGAGCAAAAAGGCCAAGTGAGTCGTGTGAATTACATTATCTGAGTCATTCGTTTATATTCTTTTGTAAAATTGGTGGTTCTTACAAGAACCGTTTTTTGTTCTGTTAGTAGTACATATATGCGGGTTTCAACTCAAAATCTCATAAAAAGCAAAAAAAAAAAGCAAATTTTCCCAAATCTCACTTTTTAATTTATTCATAAAACCACATTCCATTCTAGGGCGTGGCACATTTCAAAAATGGACCCCGAACTTATGCTAATTAGCTATGACGTCATCACGTAACGCCCCACCCCTTTCTTTTTGATTGTCAATCAAAAACTTTGGTCAGCGGTTGTCAAATGGACCCCGAACTTATGCTAATTAGCTATGACGACATCACGTAACGCCCCGCCCCCTTTCTTTTTGATTGTCTCACATTCCGTTTCAAATGGGTCCCGAACTTATGCTAATTAGCAATGACGTCATCGACCACGCCCCCTTTCTTTTTGACTGTCAATCAAAACTTTGGTCAACTCATTCGTCCTCGAATATCACTTTCGTCATAATCTTGTAGTGACCTAGTGCCAGCGTGTTCACCCCGTCTGGTAGAATGTGTCTCTTGTCGTCGTTGTTACTTAACGCGGTCTTGTTGATGGCCTCTGTGTAGATCTCGTGTTTCCTTGACCTAAACGTGTTCATTGACCTTGTCTGACTCACTCCGGAGAGCAAACAAGTCTTGTAGTCCTCAAACACGATCGAGGACTTAACGACGTTCTTCTTTACACCCTTACATTTTTTCGTGTCGCCGCGTAGTGTTTTGAGAGCGTATAACTTGGAGCGGAGTCCAACGAACTCGAGGACTTGCTCTCCGCTCTGTTCGTCTTTCATCATCCCAATTACCTTCTTGTTTCTCCCTATTGGGATACAGCTCGGGTGGTTCTTCGCGAAACCAGACGTGTCGAACATCTTCTCGACATCTCCACTGATGTCCTTGTAAAAGTCCTCTGTGAAGATCTCGTACATGAGACTGTCGGTGTCTGTGAAAAGTAGCTTAGCCTTATCTCCATACTTTGGCTTGATATAGTCGTAGTGAAAGTCGTACATTATCGTCTTACTGAGATCCAAGATGCTCATTCCCAGGTACACCGGTTTGTTAAACTTCACTTTCGTCCTCTTCATTTGGACGGCGATCAGGTTCTCGTCGAAGATTGTCCTATGGTGGAAGTTTGGCTTTGCGACTAGCGTTCTCATTCTCTTTTCCGAAGTGACTAGCCGGATGTCAACCCTGTTTCGAATGTTCTCCATCGTTTTACCGAACACAGAGTTGTTCATAAGCTTGAAAAACTCGCTCTCAAAGTTGTTCTTTGCCTGTGTCCTTAGGCTCGTGTTGAGGTCGATATACGACTTCATCCACGCACTCTCCTTAAAGGTGATCCCCCGATGGATCTTGGTTAGTTTCAAACCAAATCGTATGTACATCTCTAGATTCTTCTTGTGAAGCACGTACTTGGTCTTGTCGAAGAGGTTTGGGATAAGCTTCTCCACCTTGTTCACGACGGCTCTCTCTGGAGCTAACGGATAGTCGTTATGAAGGTCGTGGAGTTCTTCTGGGTACTCCAGATCCACTTCCAAGATACAAGGTACGTTTCTCCAGTTCTTGAGCTGACCCTCTGTCATCCACTTAAAACCGTGTGTGGGTAGTGGTTCACACATTGCACCACCATAGAGATTGTTTTTGTCCAAGTATGGCAAAAAGACGCTTGGTTTTGTAGGGTCGTACAGCGAGTCACCAGTGCGCTCCATCGTCTCGTTGCTGTTGATGTGGTCCATAAACTTGTTGTTTGCCTCAGCGTGTCTTTTTGTGATGGTTGAGACTCCACCGCGAATTCCAGCCTCGACCATCAACAACATGTCAATGTCGGTCAGTAACTCCAACTCCACTCCCGTGATCTTTAGCAATGCGTCCCAAGCCAACCCTGGTGAGGTGTAGTAGAACGCTGGGTCCAAGTTGTAGTTCGTTTTACAGACTTTTCTAAAATTTTGAAAGACGTCTTCCAACAACATGACATCGGTTTTCAAATACAAGTCGTGGTACTCGCGCATCGTGGTCATGTCAAAGTGTTTCCACACCTTCTTTGCATGACCATAATCGTCGTCACTAATGTCGCTGTCCGTAAGTCTTGAGTAGAACTCACCTTTAGGTGGCAACACCGTCTCGTTGAGTGACGCTAGTCCGGTCATGTGTTCGTAGGGGAATACGCCTTTTTTGGACACGAGACCAAAATCTTCTCCAAAAACTCTCCTTGTCGACACCAAGTCCTTTTTGTCCAAGTTCGTAACCAAGTTGTTCAAACTACTCGACATGAATTTGAGAGAGTCGATGAACCTTATCTCCCTCTTAACTTCGATTGTTTCTCCGGCTTTGTTCGTGACCTCGTCCACAACCACCACCTTGCTGAACGAGATGTACTTCTCCTCATTGCTCGGAATACACGTGATGATTCCCTCCGTAACACCCAAGTTTTTGACAAACAAGTGTGCGTCGTAGCCCGACAAGTTGTGGAACACCACGGGAACGAACTTTGGTAACCTATATTTCAAATTGCAGATGTTGTGAGCCGCGCCTCTATATCGCCCAGTCAGATGACAGTGGTCTCTGACTCTCTTATCGCCCTCGGCGAACTCGTCACCACACAACCAACAAGTCTTGGCGTCGTGGAATGCCTTCTCCTCCTTCTCCCCGAAGACAATGGGGACCGCCACCTTGAACTTGTCGTAAATATTCTGTACAGTCTCCTCCAACTTTTTCACGAAAATCTCACCAATGTTCTCGTCTTCACTTCTTCTCGTGTAGAGATATGGTTCCTCCCAGTGGAGGTTGTCGTCGAAGCACTTCAGGTGGTAACAGAAACCTGAGGGTGTGTGATGTTGGTACTGGGTTGTCGAGCTTTTCTCGGGGTTGTTGGTTGGTCCCTCCACTGGTTCGATGAACGACTCGAAGTCAGCGTAGATGACAAAGGGTACGTCCTGTGTCTTGTAGAAGTTTTTGAACCCTATTGTATCACCCGGTTTTGGCATTTCGGTCCTAATGCTGTCGACGTTCGAGCAGTGCTCCTCGTGTTTGTCTAGGACGATTTGACTGCCAAAACTGTTGAGACACCGACAACAGTGAAATGTCCTACCCTTATGTTTGCTCTTTGAGCTAGACAGCAACCTACTCATGTTTTTGATCCAAACGTAGTGTGAGTTGACTTTGTCGTCCTCACCCTGCTCCGTGATGTGTAGCATGTTGATGACGTCCTTTGAGTTTCCTTGAATGAGAAGTGGGTACACACCCACTCCATGCTCGTATGCGAACACGTTGACACTAATTTTGTTGTTTTCGGTGAACTTTCTAATATCACTCAACGGTGTCGGGAATGAGATCCCAGTCCAGTCAAACTTGTTTGAGGACTCTCTCATAACTTTGTCGAGTCTCTCTGCGTTTTTTCTCTTGATCATCCTTGCCCCGGTCGCAGCCCACATGAAACATTTGTGATCCTTCTCGTTTCGAACGTTGACTATGGCATTCTTTTTGACCAACGCGTCTGGTGTGGGAATGTACGACGAACCTCTCAGTGGTTTAAACGTGTCGATAAACACGTCCAACTTTACAACGCGTAGCACTCGCCAAGAACTCCCTCTCTTCAAGTACGACGCAAGACTCTCTAAAATCTTTCCCACCATAATGTGGTAGATCTCGTCCAAGTCGGTTCCAGGTAGAACAATAGTTGTGAGTGAGTGGAAATGTGCAGTTGCCTCTACATCTCCATCGTCTGTTGCTCTCGCCATGACACACTCCAAGATGAGTTTGGTTTTGTGCCCCTTTCTCTTTTCCACTTCGTAACTCCAAAGATCAGTCACAGGCACCTTTGTGTTCTCCAAAAACGTTTGTGGACCAACTCCCTCAGGTGCGTCGGTCGTGAACGTGTCTGAGAAACCGTAAAGTGCCGTCTCTGACCTACGAATGACTTGGTCTTCGGCGTCGTGGAATACGTCTTCTGGTGGTTCTTGCGCGTCAAAGAACGCGTCTTCAGGCTCGACCGTCTCGAAGAGTGAGGTTACCCTCTCTCTTAGAGAAGTGAAGGCAGAGGTGACCCCTGTCCTTATCGACTCTGGTGTATGATCAACGAACCAGTTGGTCCATTTGCTAAGTTTAGCTTTGAAACTGTTCATTCTTTAAAGAGATGGTTATACCTTTAAGCCTCATGTGATTTTGGTCAGAAAATCAAATGCACGGTGATCTCACTCTTTGCGAAACGTGAAGGAAATGTCGTCAACGATTAGACTCTTCCCTGTTCTTATCCGGTAGGTGATAGACCCTGGAAAGAGACTCAAGCTCTTTGCTAGCGATAAGATACTTTTAAACTTTGTCTCTTCTCCAGTGGTCACGTTTGTCTTGATCACGACCTGAGCGAGTTTCCTTCTCCTACAATGGTCGTATCTCTTTGGGATATCGATAGGTTCCATCCCCAACGCTTCTAGAATCTCGCAATGTTTTGCCCCTTGCTTAAGCTTGACACCTCGCTCTCTCACGATGACTTTCAGTTCCCTGGTGGTTAGATAGTTGGTACTTGCTTTTGTGAGTGACATGGTTTTGTTGATGTGTTTTGTTGTCCTTAGATCATAATTGACACCACCTTGTACCCAGCCCACCCAACACCTACATACATCATACCTTCTGACACCGTCAAGTACTCTTGCATCTCCGGTGATGGTGTGTAGTAGTCGTGCAACTCTGGTTCCTTGTGGAACTTCGCAGTCTTACGAAGCGTAGCGGAAAGTGCGTCGAGAGCCGCGTTCGTGTCGTTGATGCTGTGGTTTGCGTCCGACAAGGCGAGACGAAGTCGCGCAACTTTGTCTCTGTGAGCCACCTCTTGCTCGTTCCACAATTCCCTATCTCGCGTGAGTTTCTCCATCGCGAGGTTGTGACGACTAATCTCTTCACCATACTTGTTTCCCTCAAGGTGCTTGAAAAGAAACCCTGCACCTGCAAACGCAAGTGCGTTGAATAGTCCTCCTGCCATCATTGCCATCTCTTTATCTTACTGAGCAAATCTTGAGCAAATTGGTTTTGCTCACGAGTAGGTTTGAGCAAATCTTGAGCAAATCTCAAGCAAACCCAAGCAAATCTTTGAGACAACTTTAGTTAGTAAGATAAAGATATGAGTGAAGCAACAGAGACAATCACGTCCCAAAAACCCAAGAACCCAAAGAAGGTCGAGCAAGGAAAGAGACTCGCTGCGATCAGCAAAGCTGCGAAGGCAAAGAAGGCTCAAGAAAGACTCGAGCAAAGCGAGGGACACCGACCACAAGAGAGCAACCAACTCGTTGGTCAGCTTGGGTATGTCGTAGGAGCGATTGGTGTCGCTGGAGGGTTGTACTTTTACTTCAAACGTGACGACGACCAAAGTCCCACACCTCGCCACGTCGTCTTCGACTCCTCGGAGGCAAACGCTCCGACGGTGACTCCGCCGTGTTCTAGAGCATCTTCCAATGCAGACCAGGCCAAAGATTGTTCTGACCTCGAGTCATTTGATTAAAAACTTTTTCTATAATAAAGGATGTCAGATCAAAAGGAAATAGTGAACAACACTCTACTCTACACAGCCGTAGGAGTTGGAGTTGGTGTGGCGACGATAGTTTTTGTTGTTAGTGAGCTTGTGGACTACTACTTACCAGTCAAAGAACCGACTCCGGAGGAGGAGTGGGAATTAGCTCTCGACCTAATTGACTCCATGTATAAAAGACGACTGAGGGGTGTGTTTGATTAAAAACTTTTTTTCTATAATAAAAGGATGTCAGATCGAAAGGAAATAATGAACGAGGTGTACGACACTCTGCTCTACACCGCCGCAGGAGTTGGAATTAGTATGGTGTCGAGGAAAGTTTTAGGAGAATCTCTAAGTACGCCAACCACTCTCGTGGGAACGTTGAAACTCGCAGTCGCAATCAGCGCTGGAACGATCGCTGTGAAATACGCACAACAAAAGAAGCTTATCCCAGACGACCCTTTCAAGTGAGTCGTTCAACGTGTCTCGTTTTATAAGCTTTGCTTATAAAACCACCTTGTATCCTCAATAGACTGTGTCGTACGCCTCATCTTGTCTGGCTCGCGCAACTCTCTTTGCCCACCACTCTTTCTCTTCGCTTTTCGTTCGCTTTGGCTTCTCCTCTTCTTCTGACTCTGAGAGAATTATTTCTTCTTCCGAGTCTGACTCGAAGACGATTTCCCTCTCCTCCATCACCGCGGTGGCTGTCTCACACTTTGACTCGACCACCTCAGGCTTGACCTTTCGGAGGGGTAAGAGACGTTTCATCCTCATCCCACTTGGCTCCACGACTACCTCGTACAATTTGACTTGCAAGGAGATGCGAGCGCCGACAAAGATGGACTCGATCTTCACTGCACCGCTTGCCCAGCAGTGTTTTCCCATGAGTGACCGAACCTCCACCGGATTGTTGTCAGGGTCAAAGAACTGTGTAAGGAACTTGTCTTGCTTCTTGTGGTAGATTAGTTTCGCGTACAGCGTTGGACCACGACCGGGAACCCTTCGAAGAACGGTTTTCCCAGTCTTCTTGTCCTCAACCCTCTCTGTTTTCCAATAGAGGGGGTTCAACCCACCCTTGGACTTGGTCAGATCGCTGTGCTCCAGCTCGAATCGGTCAATCTCTTCGCGGTTTTCAACCAAGTGGTCGATACAATTGTCGACAATGGCGTCAAAGGTGTTCACCCAGACTTCCTCTTCTTTTGTAGGACCATCGCGGTTCCACAAACACAGGGGAAAGGCGAAACCAGTGACCTTGCCAGTCTCTTGACTCGTGTTTTCTGAAACTCCGAACGAGTATAGGCGCTCGGTGGGGATGATGAGTTCACCCTCCGTCCCGTCCTCGTTGCGAGTAGAAATGTTGATTCTCTTGAACTCAATTTTGCTGTCTGGGATCTTCCCTGAAACAGGATCAGAAAAGATCATGTGTTCTTTTGGGTTATAACCCTTTGCGGGTGTTAGCTGCGTATTCTCGGTCATCTCTTTCTACCCCATCACAACTCCTTAAGCCATTTTCAATTTCGTCTTTGAGCCGCTCAGCTTTTCTCCGCAAACCCCTCAAGTACCTTTTCCAACCATCAGCCATTTCCTTTTTGACCTGAGGACGTGTGTCTTTCATCTCCTTTCTTCTAGACTCTTTTTTAAGAAATGTCGTACTCTAGCATCATACTCTTGTTGATCCTTGAGATGTCGTCCGCCTCCAAGAATCCTTTCACAACTCTCAGACCATAGATCTCACCTGACACACCTTTCGTTCTCTCCGAACTCGCGAAACGCTCGTTGAAGAATATAGACCCAAAAGGAGCGCCAGTACTCTTGAGGTTCGCGTTGAAGGCTGAGCGAAACAACACCGTGTCGTTGCATCTCACATGACTACCTTTCATCAACCAGTGACAAGATACGAGATGTTTGTCAGTTCCTACAAGACCGGGTGGTAGTGTACAATTGTACTCCTTTATAGGCCATCCCCCACCGTACGATAGTCGATTGGTAAACCCCGCTTTGTAACCTATATATTTGTCGTGACTCCCATTGTCGTTACCAACGACGTACCCATAACCACCGGACGACGGGGTAGCTAACAACTTGAAAACCATAAATATAGAAACATTGGTGTTCATAAGCGCTGGACAGTCGAAGACCATTCTGTTATTCCCCAAATTCTTCACAGAGTCAGCGTCGACGTCAACGGTGGGACTTTTGAGGAACGTGTTTTGATGGAAGCGGGAAGACCCATCCTCTATTTGCTCCACTTTGTTGTTACCTCCAGCGGCGTTATGATAGGTAACCTTCGCGTTTTTAACGTTCACATTAAAAACGGTCTCAAAAGGGGGTCGTTCATCTTTCTCTCTCTTTGGTTCGTCGTGTCCAAGATACAAGCTCATTTATTACAAGACAAATTTGCTTACTATCACTCCTAACAACACCTCCAACGAAATGGGGAGCAACGAAGGAGTCGAAGGAGTCGAAGGAGTCGTTGGTGTGTTCGGAGGAGCAGGAGGAGTTGTCACGTCTCCCTTTGCTTTGACCTTCACGTCAGGTAATACCTCTAAATGTTCTCCACCACTAGAGTGAGTTTTCACCACGTTCTCCTTTGGCTCGGAGAAGTTTAGCCCGTCGTTATACCCAAATTCCATGTTCGTCTCTGTCGACTCTCTGAGTAAATTGTTGTACCCTGGGATAGGTGTTTTTAGCAAAACCATGCTTCGCGGTATCAACCACGTGTTTGGGGTGACTGCCATATCCAACTTGACATTCGTGTCCTTGATGGCTTTGTTCATAAGGTTAATCCACACGCTTGGTGAGTACTGGACCACTGCGTCTTCTACGATGTTCCTAAAAACTTGTTGGACTTCGCGAGCACTTGCACGACCACCTACGATCGATTGCTTTGCTTTTGCTTGTGCACCCAACAGCGCGTACACATAGACTTCTATCGACTGGTTGAGAAGCTCCTGACCCAACTCTGTGATCCCGTTACTCACTCGAGAACAGTAGCGTTTGTAGTCGCCTTGGATATCTTTGATATCGTTAACCCAAGGTCCGCTCAGCGCAAGATTGTTTCTTAACACTCTCCAGTCAGGTACGTACAACCTGAGAATGTCAGCAATGTCAGGTCCACTCTTGTCGAGACGGAACATCACCCTTCGCATGGTGAAATACACGTGGAACCTCATGAGACTCGTGATTTGCTTTGGGACGTCCGGGTTCGGTGTTAGGTTTTGGAGTGAGACACCCGACCTGTACGTGGCGATGTACATCGCTGCGATAGCTTGGTAGTAACTTTTCTTAAGAGTCCACACCGTGTTTATATTGTCCCCGTCCGGACCATCTTGGAAACGCTTCTTCGTGTCTATCACTATCTTGGGGAGACTCGACGAAAAGGAGTTCTTGTCGTCGACGTAGACGAGGAAGTTGTTGACTGGGTAGTTGAGAACGTACGGCGGGTACGTCACGTTGGAAGTCCCAGCTCTCTCCGTGTGGATAAGTTTCTGCACCGTTCCACCACTGTTCCATATCCTCGGGAAGGGTGTGTTGTTGTGGAGCCATTTCCACATGCTTTGGTCGTCCTTGAACGTGGCGCTGGTAATGTCAGTCGAGATTATGTCGCTGTTTCTAAAGTATATATCTACACCTGTGACATCACCTTCTTGTGTTTGAACTGGGTCAAACTCGAATTTGTCCATCGTCGCGTATGGGTACCTCTTCATTAGGTCTGACTTTGCCTTCTGGACAGCGACCTTCGAGTTCTTGATCGCCTTGTCGTAGTTCTTACCATAGTAGGCGCGTATCTCAGACTCTATTTGGGTTGCCATTTATTTGTATCTCTAAATAAATGGTGAAACTATCGGTGTTCCTTGAGAACGGGAAGAAAACAGTCGCGTTGAACAGGAGTCTGATTCTCCCAAGGGGTTCGTCCCTAGTCGTAAAATCGGCGAGCGTGTTTTGGGGCTTTAGGAACGTGGTCAAGGACTTCAACGACCACATTCTCTTCAACGGAGTGAAGCACACGATTCCTGAGGGATATTGGACTTTTGAGGACCTTGCGACGCGCTTTGCGGACGATGAAGACGTGAAGATAACTCTCACACACAACGTGCACGACCATACCTGCACACTAAAGACCCTCCGCCCAGCGAAGCTTTATAAGTTTGGCGAGCTGCTGGGTTTCCCGACAAACACGACAATGGGGGCAACAAAGGTGGTTAGTCCAAACAGGATAGATATCAACCGCGGACTAAGGTTTGTGGAGATCCACTGCGACACCCTCGTGGATGAGACCATCGACACGTCGGGAAAACGGAGTAGCGTGATCGCTGTTCTACCCATTACGTCGGAGACGACACTCAGTGGAAGTGTGACAAATTTCCAAACGGTTGAGTCAAAGTGTCCCATCCGTAGCGGTACGTACAACACCCTATCTTTTTACACCAAGACGAATGTTCGCGACACAGACAAGGTGGGAGACATTCTGCTGGATATAAGCATTCTCTCTAATAAAAAGGATGGACAACGATGTTGAAAAGGAGCAAAGTCTTAGGGATTTGTACTACGACCCTGTGACTGGTTACCAGAGCAGGGAGAGACTCTATCAAAAAGCGCTGGAGGAAGGACTAAACTTGAGCAGAAAGTCGATAAAGGAGTGGCTGGAGACACAAGATACCTACACACGGTACAAGCCAGTCGTGAGGCGACACAAGTTTCGAAAGACATGGGTGTCGAGTCTCGGCGAGCAGATCCAACTCGACCTTGTCGATATGGGGAAACTCAAGGACAAGAATAATGGTTACTATTGGGTGCTAACGTGCGTGGAGATTCTCAGTCGCTACGCTTTCGCCATCCCCGTGTACCGCAAAGACACGAGAAACATGACCAAAGCCGTGGACAAGTTGCTTCGCCAGTTCCACACGAGATTTGGGGTCTACCCTAAACTTGCGCAGTTCGACGACGGACTTGAGTTCTACAACGTAGGCGTGAAGAGACTGTTGGAGAAGCACGGGGTCACGTACTTCTCCACAAAGTCAGACAAGAAGGCAGCTGTGGTGGAAAGGTTCAATAGGACTCTGAAGACGAGCATGTGGAGATATTTCTACAGCAAGGGGACGTACAAGTGGGTAGACGTCCTGGACGATCTCGTCGCAAACTACAACACCACAAAGCACAGCAGCATTCTCACAAAGCCAGCGAATGTGACCAAGGAGAACGAGAGTCAGGTGTGGACGACACTCTTTGGTCACGACTTTGGTGAGTTTCCTCTCCCAAAGTTCAGACTTGGGCAAAAGGTGAGAATAAGCAAGTACAAGAGTATTTTCACCAAAGGATATGAGGCAAACTTTACAGAGGAGATCTTTTCCGTGAGCAAGGTGGTCCGTGGAGATCCAAATGTCTACGTCCTCAGCGACGAGAGCGGGGAGGATGTCATCGGGAAGTTCTACGAGGAGGAGATGTCCTTTGTCGAGAAGACAGACGACGCGACGTATCGTGTGGAGAAAGTTTTGAAGAGAAAAGTAGTAAACAAGAAGAAGATGGTCCTGGTCAAGTGGGCCGGATACGATGCGAAGCACAACTCGTGGATTCCCGAGAGCGACATGGAAAAATTGTAGCTAAAGATAAAATGGCTGAAGGAGGCGAAGACATGTTTGAGATGAAAGAAAGGTTCCCAGAATACGACAACATGGACGCTGAGGAACTTGACACAAAGCTTTTCGAACTTAACGAGAGTCTAGTGGATGATGACGACCCACTAGTCACCGAACAGATTACATATGTTGAAGGGCTTATTCAAGACACGAAGGTTTCTGAACTCAGAAAAAAGTTGTTGGATAAGCAGCGTCTTCAAGACACAAACGAAGCGGAGACAAGTTTCGGTGGTACGACATTTACAGAGGGACAAGGTGGGAACGTAACGATAACCGATAGGGGAGGAATGACAACTGACGTCTCCGCCATCGAGTTTGTGGAGAAGGACAAGGTTGGTACGGCTGGTCACACCATAAATAAGTTTGTAGTACAAGAGCATGGTGATAGCTCGCGAATAGACCCCCATAGTGACGAGTGGGTAAAACTAAAGCTAAATTGTTCGACGAGTCCTAGCGGTGAAGTCACTTATAAAGCAAGGGGAGAGAGAGGACAGAGATTAAAAGAGCAAGTCGTTCTAAATCTTAATCGAGATGGTAAACTAAGGTACAACACGACAAAGGTTGCCAGCATTGCCGTCGAACAATTTAAACGGTCTGTGGAGAAGTCGGTGAACGAAAGCAAAAGTCGTAGAGCGTCGTTAGAGAGCATGCCTATGGTAGAGATACGACGACAACACGGCGACATACCCGGACTAAGTGATGTAGAGAACAGAGAGTTGAGGGGGGTTTTGAACCCTAGTGACACTATGGACCCTACCTCTAGAATCGGTAAAGGTGGCTCCTTACAAGTCCAAGCAGATTACCTTCAAAATACGCTCAACGAGACAGACGCGCTCACCGATAGCGCGTATAAAGAAGGAAGAAACGAAGAATACATCGAATTGTCAAAACGAAGAGTCGGGTTGAGAGAGGCACGCGACCTCACGCTAGGGCAAAAGGAGCTCGAAGAGACGCGTGAAGACCAAGAGAGAGACGTGTCACGTCTGGAGAAATTCAAAGAGTGGATCAAGAAGAATGCACTAGGTCTTTCCGCAATAGGGATCACCGTGGCTGGACTAATCACCACGATCATTGTCGGAGCAAGAACTGCTATCACGAAAGGAGCTGGCGCGGTATCGTCGTTCGCAAAAGCCGTGAAAAACGCAATTGAAAAATTGGGACCATGGGCAGTGGGGCTCGCCAACTTTGTGTACACCTTGCTGAAAGCTGGTGCGAGTGGAATTGCATGGCTCGCGCAGAATCTGCTCGTCGTTGTTATCGGAATAATTTGGTTGGCCATGGAGTACCGGAAAAGACAAAATCGATAGGCTCACGGACCCACAACTTTTCGTAACCTTGGTGGTTACGAAATCTTTGACACACTAATAAAATGAACAAACTGACGAAGAAAGCTGGTGAGCTCAAAGTCGCGATCGAGAAGTTTGGGAGGAACCTACATATTTTCATCGTGGGGGTACTATTCCTTCTAAAAAACTTTTCTCGTAATAATAAATGAACAAGGACCTTTCTCATCACGCGAAAAAGACAAAATTGTCTGACATTGTTGGATCACGTACGCGACATGTCGTGACGATGAATCCCAACAAGGTGAATCCAGGTGAATCTCTCTACATCAATATCCCCAAGCTGAAACCAGACTCTTGTCTGGTCCCAGGGAGTTTGAGCATCTTGTTCGACTTTAAGAACGCCAACGCCAAGAGTTGGTTTAAGAATGGCCTGTCAAAGCTTTTGCAAGACCGACTAACGATTAACATGGCTGGAGAGGTCGTCTACGACAACGTGGGCGAATCGACCATTGAGGTCTACAAGGATCTCTGGAAACCCAAGATTGAACGCGACGAAATGGTCGAAGTGGGAATCGCAGGGGAGAATCTCCGAAAGCTAATCTCCAAGGATGACAGTGGGGCCTCGAGTGGAGACGCCTTGAAAGTGGCTGACGCACTCGTGTACAGTGTGTTTGGAACAAAGCAGAAGATTCCCCTCAACAAGATTTTGGGGGACTCCGGGCTGTACGCTCCGTACGCAATGAGCAACAACCCACAGTTTGTCATTACTTTACCCCAAGCTTCTGACATTATGGTTGCGCAATCTGGAAACGCCGTTGGTGGGTACTCTCTAGAGAATTTGGAACTAGAGTACGAAACCATCGAGAACGCAGATCTGGCCAACGAGATTGCCAACCACTATATGGCTGGACGATCGCTCCCGTACGAGCACGTTACACTCTTGAAAAAGAGTCCTTGGGGAAAAGGGGAGACGTTGGTCAACGAGAACATTAACCTCCCTCGAAAACACATGAAGGCTGTGGTAATGCTGTTCACCAAGGCTGTGACCACCAACTCGGAGGAGTTTGTTTACCCCAATATCGACAACGTGAAAGTTACCATTGAAGGTGTTCCCAACGAAGTCTACAGTCAGGGGATCCCCAAGATGCGGTACTACTCCGAAGCCGAACGCCTCTTTGGACAAGTCGACCAGAGCGTAACACATCGAAAATTCTACAAAGACAAGTTTGCGTTGGTGGTGGACTTGCGGAGCACAAGTGACCAAACGGTTCACGGGTCGGGGAAAAGGATTATGAACACGCAGTCTGGGATTCTGTTGGAGATTACGAAACGCGCCACAGCCACCGACTTGATCTGCAACATCTTCGTACTGTCGGACGCTCTGTTGAACATTACGTCGGGGAACCTCAAAAGTATCCAATACTAAAGATGGACACCCCATTCAACATGATGATCGTAGGTCCAACCTACTGTGGAAAGACCTATTACCTTCTCGAGATGTTGGAGAAGAGACTCAAAGGAGTTTTTGACTATATTGTTCTCCTTTGTCCCACCATTCTCTGGAACACGACCTATCATAATTGGAAATACTACCACGACGAGGACTTTCTCGCTATCCCCGTGGAACAGGAGAACGTGAATGACATGTTGAAATACGTTGTCGACACGTACACCGACACAAATACACTGATCATTCTCGACGATTGCGCGAGTGGGCAAGACGTGAAGAACAGGACGAGCGAACTGGTGAAACTGGGTTACTCTGGTCGCCACTACGGACTATCCACCATTGTGCTAACCCAGCAGATGACTAGCATCGCAAAACCCTATCGAGAGAACATCTCGAGAATCACGAGCTTCCACAACACGAACCGAAAAGACATGTTGGAGCTGATCAACGACTATTTGAACGGTGTCTCCAAGGAGGACGTGGCGTGGATCACGAAAGAGTTGAGGGAAAAGAAACACGCGTGTCTAGAGATCAACCTCAGACATCCCTACGGACACAAAGTTATTTCTCCACCACAATAAAGAATGAACCCCGAAGACTTGGTGAACAATGAACGAAGCGATGCGGAGGAGAAGACGAACCCTGCGGACGGTGTGGAGGACGTCGCGAAAGACGTGGATAAGAAAAGAGAGGAACTCCTACTTTTGGCGAGCGATGGCGAGATCAAAAAGACCGAAGCGTACGTAAGGAAAGCCAACGCAAAAACCATTCTAAAGTTATACGCAGAGTATGAAGCCAACGCATTAGAGAAGAGTACTGAGCTCTTGTGTGACTTGCTTTTGTCAAAGTTCTCCGCGATGATGGGAGGACTCGACGCAGTGGAGAAGCCAGAGGAGATGGAGAAAGAGCTGAAACGCGACCCTTACCTCAACAAGGATCTGAGAAAACTCATGTCTTACGTTACACCCATGATCCCATTCCTTGGACTTTTGTCTGGTGGACTCACAGTGGGAACACACGTGTACAGTCACAAAAATAAGGACGAACCAATTTAAAAGGGACGCGTCTCGTAGTAAAAATGAACGAACCAGGACCAGAGAAAAAGTTCAGAGATTTGGAAACTTTTTCTCTCTTTGACCAAGCTCTGCTTGAGTACAACGCGAGAGCCGCGGACCTCAACCAGGGAGAAAGGAGCGGTTGTCCCCACGAGTCTCGAGAAGAGTACCACAATTTCACAATGGTTTGTGTCGAGTGTGGACTCGTTCTACCACGTACGAAGGAAGATCCCGTGCACGTCCCTTTGAACCACGAGACGTACGGCATGAACAACATTAGGAGTCACAGGAGAGACTCTCGCTGGGCAAACTCGGGCAATCGTCTCGCGAGTTTCGACAATCTATTGGCGAAAGTGAGAAAAAAGATCGACATTAGCGACCACGTCCTCTCCAACGTGACGAGTGACTTTTTCGCTTTGGAGAGAGAGTTCAGCGATGGGAACGATTCGAACAAGAGATTTTTCAACGTCAACTTTGTCTTGCAGAGGCTCTTGGAACGTTACGGTGTGCACGTGGGAAGAGAACAGGGCGTAAACATCCCAAAGAAGAACGACAGACTCGACGAGTTTGATAGGTGTTTTAATAAATGGCTGAGCTATCATGGAACAAGTACCACGACAACCTATTGAAAAAGTGGGCGGAGATGTCAAAGACCTACTCGATCATGCACTCCCTTTGTGCCCAGTACTACTCGAAATGGCACGACAGACTGGGTATTCCAGTGGTTGTCCTTGGGGGTGTGACAGCCTCGTCGATCTTCTCTTCAGCTTCTCCGCAGGAAGACTACCATAGGATATGGACTTATGTCAACGGTGTTTTGGCGTTGGTCGTAGCGGCGTTAGCTGGCGTTAACAACTTTTTGGGTACGGTTGAAAAGACGACGAAGCACCAAAACGCGTCGTTCAAGTACACAAAGATCGCATTGGATATCGACACACTTCTCTCCTTCAGGCAGGACGAGCGTCCCTTCACCCCACAGGAATTTATACAGTCGAAGAAACACGAGATGCTTGAGATTCGAGAGAACGTTCCGGAGGTCTTACCTCGGGTAATGGACGACTACTTGAGAAGGCTAGACAGGTCTCTGACGAACACAAAGTCAAAGGTGAACACTTATGTTGTGTCTGGGGGTAGCCAATCGTCTGAGGATAGCGTCGATGGAGACGTTGAGCGGGGAAGAAAAACGAGCGTGGCGCACTTGGCTGACTTTGTGGATAAGAAATCGTCAGCGGTGGTCGCCGCCAGTGAGAGGATGCAGACGATTCATAGCGACAGTGAGGAGGAGTAGAGAATTATAATACCAAAGAAGGGTATTATATTTCGAGAGGTTAACCTAAACCGTTGGCGAACCGTCCTCGTGGATCACTGTCGTGCTCCCTTCGATGCGTCTCCATTTCGTGTTTGGCAAACCCCTTTACTCCACCAGGGATAACGATATTGCACTTTAAACACGCGAAGTCTTTCATTACTGGTCTCGTGTTGTGGGTGACCTTCATGTGGAGTCTCATTCCAGTTTTTGACGCTCTGTGGCCACAAGTAGAACAAAAAGTATACCCAGACGTTACCACTCCTAAGAGTTTTGATAGTTTATATGGCATTCTGGTTAAACTAAGGAGACTCGAGACCAAATCTCAATTTCATAAAGGAGGAGGAGGAGATTTTAGAAAAAATCTCAACTCTAGGACCGAAACGAGCGCCGACCACACCCTAGTCAACAACCGCTGACCAAAGTTTTTGATTGACAGTCAAAAAGAAAGGGGGCGTGGTCGATGACGTCATTGCTAATTAGCATAAGTTCGGGACCCATTTGAAAAGTGAGACAATCAAAAAGAAAGGGGTGGGGCGTTACGTGATGACGTCATAGCTAATTAGCATAAGTTCGGGACCCATTTTTGAAATGTGCCACGCCCTAGAATGGAATGTGGTTTTATGAATAAATTAAAAAGTGAGATTTGGGAAAATTTGCTTTTTTTTTTTTGCTTTTTATGAGATTTTGAGTTGAAACCCGCATATATGTACTACTTCTGTTCAAGAACTATTTTTCAAGTTCTTGAAAGAACTCTTCTACCATTTGCTGATCCGCCACCTCTGCTGCAGGACTGGCCTCGTACTCCTTTCTCAGTGTGGCCACCTCGAAGTCCAAGACGATGCTCGGATCTGTTTCAAGTACATAGGGGTAAAACTCCTTGTACTTGGCGAGCTTGTACTATGTCAGGCAAACGCTAAGGTTGTCCAAAGGTCGTCTAGAGGTCGCACGTGATAAACCACGTGTGGCGTGTACAGCGTAGCTACGCATGATAAACAATGAGCGTAGCTACCCATGGCGTGTACGTCGTAGCTACGCAGAATATAATTTGAGGTTATTGAACAACACAAATCATTCGTTTCACAGCTTTGACAGAGAACTTTACAGAGTACATTTCTTTTCGTGAGAAGGATTGCTTTTAAAAGGTAGGTGTCTAAACAAAATTATGATTTAACGTACGTAATAGAAATGAACTTAATAAAACATTTTGTTTAGATATGGATTTGGCTGCGAAAATTATCAAGTGTGAAACTATCGCAGAGCTTACGGTTTTGGAAAGTCTGTATATCCTGAGTGAGTTCGAGAAGAGTCTTCTTTTTGAAAAGAAAACTGAATTAATTGGTCGTATGTTGGAATGGGGAATGGAAAACCAACGACTGGGACTCGCTGCGGACGTTTCCGATTCCATGACCCCTGAACAACGACAATCGTTTTTGCTTGACTGGAATAATGATGAGCCACTTTGGGAAATAAATGAGGATTCGCAGCTATATGATTTAACACGTCAATGGTCGGTCGAAGAAAGAGAGCGCTTCTATCGCGACTGGCAAGATGATGAGCCTTTGCTACAGGTTGGTTATGGACAAAAAAGAACCAACGACGAGATGAACGATGACGGTGCAAGCACATCAAATGAGGTTAGCGATAATAACTTTTTTACCGTGACAAATGTTAAACAAGTTAAAGTGAAAAAGTTCCGTACGACTGGTGTCGATTATTCTGTTCAGTTTACGGATACGTTCGCACATTTAGAACTTTCTGAATTTCATGAACGCCTTCACGAGATATTTGAATGTTTATTGAATACCATCACGCAAGACATTCCCATGCACGATCAAGTCCGTTTTGTTTTGCGGTCGCCTCAGCTTGAATACCCTATCTCTCTTCCTTTCATGTTTCGTCTTAAATTAACGACTGAGCGTATTTTAGCTGAAATTGAGCGTGTGATTCAATCCAATCATGAATTTCGACTAAACGATTTTGTCAATGTTAACCTTATTCATGTTGAAATGCCCAATGGCGGTACCGGCACAAAACGCAGTGAAATTAATTTGGAAAAGCATTTAATCAACAAAAGGTCAATTGTTCGAATCCAAAACACAGACGAAATATGTTTAGCTCGAGCCTTAGTTGTCGCAAAAGCCAAAATTGAAAATGATAGTCAGTATAAAAATATAGTCAAAGCTGACAAACCAATGCAAGGTCGTTTAGCTCATGAATTACACCAAAAAGCCGGAGTTTCAGTAGGTGTTTGCGGTTTAGACGAAGTCAAACAATTTCAAACGTATTTGACTGATTACCAAATAAATATTGTTTCGAAAGAGCATCAAAATTCCATCATTTTTTCCGGACCTGTAGAACAAGAGAAAAGGATTTATTTGTTTTTGCACGATAATCATTTCGACATTATTACTAGTATGCCGGCCTTTTTTGCTCGTAAAAGGTATTGTCATACCTGTAAAAAAGCGTATGATCACGTTACGGATCATCTGTGTCCTGACGCATGTAAACTGTGCTATTTTCCAAATTGTCCAATTGTTTCATGGATAAACTGTGTTGACTGCAACCGCATTTTTAAAAGTCAAGAGTGTTTCGATAGACATAAACAAACGGTAGGAAACGCAAAATCAATTTGTTCTTCTCTTGCTAAATGCACTCATTGTCACACGGTTCTAAGGCGGGGTAGATTGAGGCCTGATCAGCATCACTGCGACTTGACGCGCTGTTCGACATGTAAAGAATACGTTCAATAATACAATAATACAATAAATTTTTATTTAAACACGATAAAAGTTAAAGCTTATCGCTTGTGGGGTCGTGTGTTTATGCTAATTAGAATAATTGCTATTACAAATGGTTAATACATTTTAAAATAATATAAAAATTAATAAAAGTTAATAAAAATAATAGCAGTCTTCATATTTTGGTACTGATTGTACTGATTCAGCACCATAGTTGATACAATTTATGATTTTTGTTCTTTTAATCATTTTTCCAAAGGTTCTGGCATTTGTTACTGTCTCGTCCAGATCTGTTGAGAACATGTTCCAAATAATAGAGCCCCTATGGGAGATTGAGTTCTTCATATAATAAGTATTGAAGCGTGGGACAGATACTTTCTTATCATTGCGGAAATTATACCTATTATTACATTTGGTTATTATATGGGACATACTTATCGGTGTAATATTATTTATTATCTTATAAGCTAATTGAGCCAACTTGATCTTGTACGTATAATGGAGTGGGTCCCATTTAGTATGTTGCAAGACATCAGTGGAAGGCTCGTCGAGAATCATCAGTGTTACATGCAACCCGTGAAAGAGAGAAACACGGTCGAAGACGCAGACTTGTCCGATAACGAAGCTGAGGGTGACACGCCTGAAAGTGGTTACAACCAATTATTGTTTTTCGATTTTGAATGTCGTCAAGAAAACGGGAATCACGAACCCAACTTATGCGTGATACAGAACGAAGCTGGTGACGAATGGGTGTTTCAAGGAGACAATACGAGAAACGAGTTTTGCGAATGGTTATTCACAAAGGAACATGCGAACTGTATCGTATTAGCACACAACTTCCAAGGTTATGACTCTTACTTCATTCTCCAATATCTACGCGAGAACGGTGTTAAGTATGATCTCATCATGCGCGGTGCAAAGGTCCTCACGTTGTCAGTGCCTATGTTCAACATCAAATTCATTGATTCATTAAGTTTCATACCGATGAGACTCGCTGACTTTCCCAAAACATTTGGACTGGACGAACTCGCAAAAGGCTATTTCCCTCACCTGTTCAACAGAAAGGAGAACGAGAACTATGTTGGCCCTCTACCTCCGAGTCCATTTTACCATCCTGATGGAATGAGTCCTGAGGAGAAGGAAAAGTTCTTGGAATGGCATAACGAGTTGAAACAGAACGACTACGTATTCGATTTCCAACAAGAAATTTTGTCTTACTGTCGATCTGATGTGGATATTCTCCGTCGTTGCTGTCTTGAATTTCGCGAACTGTTTCGTGGTGTGACCGATATCGACCCGTTTGAGAAATGTCTTACGATTGCATCGGCCTGCAACCTGGTGTTTCGAACGAATTTCCTCCAAGAAGATACCATCGCCATTATCCCTCCTCACGGTTATCGTCCCAAAGACAAGCAATCCCTTTTGGCTTTAAAATGGCTCTCGTATAAGGCTGAAAAGGAAGACCTCTACATTCAGCATGCTCGTAATGCAGGAGAAAAACGTGTCGATAAGTATCTTTTGGACGGTTATCATGAAGAAACCAACACGGCGTACGAGATCAGTTGTTTTTGGCACGGTAAGCTCTCATTCCTTCAATAGACGTCCCAAAAGAAGCAAAACAAATATTGTTTTATTTTATTTTTAATAGGATGTACGAAATGTTATGCTCGGGATACCGTGAATACCGTGAATGGTAAAACCATGCAAGAACTCCAACAAAGCACTGTGGAAAAGACCCTGTACCTCAAAGACCGTGGTTATCATGTTGTTGAAGTGTGGGAATGTGCTATAAAGCGAGAACTGGAACAAGATGCAGACATGAAGCGGTACTTTGATACTTACGACTTGGTCGATCCTTTGGAACCTCGTGATGCTTTCTTTGGTGGACGAACCAACGCGGCCAAGCTGTTCCACGAATGTAAAGAAGATGAGAAAATAAGGTACGTTGTTAGTGCACCCCCAATAGATCTGAGATTGAATCCAACGAGGGTATACCCTTTCTTATAGATACGTCGATTTTACCTCGCTGTACCCCTGGTGCAACAAAATGACTCGGGCAGTTGTTGGCCATCCTCGCATCATTACCGAGAATTTCGAAGATGTTTCGTCTTATTTTGGACTGATCAAATGTACGGTACTTCCACCTCGAAGTCTTTTCCATCCTGTCCTACCCTATCGTACACAGGGCAAGTTGATGTTCCCTCTGTGCAAATCCTGCGCTGATACGTGTAACCAGACTATCTGTACCCATTCCGACAACGAAAGAGCCATCCAAGGAAGCTGGTGCGGTGTGGAATTGGAGAAAGCCCTGGAGAAAGGTTACCATATCCAACAACTCCACGAAGTATGGCATTTCCCCCAGCAGTCGGACGAACTGTTCAAGGACTACGTAAACACCTTCCTTAAGAGCAAACAGGAGGCGAGTGGTTACCCGAAGGATTGCACCTCGGAAGAACAGAAACGACAATATGTAGACGAGTACTTTGAGGTTGAAGGTATACGACTAGACCCAAACAAAATCGAATATAACCCCGGGTTACGTGCACTGTCCAAGTTGATGCTGAACTCATTTTGGGGTAAGTATTCTGAACCCCTTAGTACCCCCGTAACAATTTTTCTGTTCTAGGTACGATATGTGTGTTTTTTTTTCAGACACTTATGACTGATTTTTCCCCTAGGTAAATTTGCGCAACGCCCTAATATGACCAAAGTGGAACAGATCAGCGACGTGCAAACGTTTCTCGACTACCTGACCTCGGATGAAATCAATGTTCTCGATGCGAATTTCGTAAGTGACGAAGTGATCGAGATCCATTACGAAAACAACGAGAACTTCATCGCGCCAAACTCAAAGACCAACGTGGTCATTGCAGCCTTTACCACCGCCTATGCACGACTCAAGCTTTACGGGGTGTTGGACGATTTACAAGAAAGAGTCCTGTACTACGATACGGACTCGGTGATATTCGTCAGCAGACCCGGTGATCCAGAGCCACCGTTAAGTCCTTATCTCGGCCAGTTAACAAATGAGTTGAAAGAAGGGCATATTACTACATTCGTATCGGGCGGTCCTAAGAATTACTGTTACCAGACCAGTACGAACAAAGTGGAAACAAAGATACGTGGGATCACGCTAAACTGCACTGCAAGGCAAACAGTGAACTTTGATGTTATTCGTGCATTGGTGTACCTTTATGCAAAATGTAATGTCAGCGGCCGCGTTTCCGTAGATATCCCGTTCAAGATTACCAGAGACACAAAGACAAAAAACATTGTGACCAAACGCATGAAAAAGGACTACAAAATTGTTTATAACAAACGAGTTATTATTGATGATTACAAAACATTACCTTATGGATTTTAAATTACAAAGTGGAATATATATTTAAATATTGTTAAAGTTTGAAATAAAGTTGAAATACATTTATTTAAACAAAATCGTTTGATCTAAGTCCATTTATTTTCGATCTTCAGTTTGCAGTAATGATTTAGATTCACCCCTGTTTGCTCTTCCAACAGTTTGATCTGCTTTGCTGACGCTGGCGAACGATTGTGATCAAAATTAGAGATGGTGCAGTATTTTTATAGGGAATTCTCGATATGTAGTCGACGCACCACACGTCACAACGACTTAAAAGTCTCTTGTTTCAGCATACGTCTCTGATCGGTACAAAAAACAGTTCTCCATTCATCACATGTGTACTTGAGCATTTCAAGGCCGTTGACACTAGGTTTAATATCGTTCAAACTTTTGGTAAAAGCGTCCATGATATTTGCTTCTGAAACCTTTTCCAAAGCATGGTCAAAGTACATGCATAACTGTTCATCCCTTTCCATCATGAGACAGTCATGTTGTCTTTGAGAAGGATGATCAATGATGCATCCATTACAGTTTTCAACAACAAGCCGAGATATGATGGACGCGATTTCTTCAGCGTAACTTTTCAAAAGTTTATCTTCAATACGTTTCTGACGATGATGAAGAAATAATTCTTTATTGTCAATGTCGTAAGGATCAGACATTTCTACAGCTCTTTACTTGACGAGTATCAGAGAATGTTTGACAGCTTCTCACAAATTGAAGATGTCTTATACGTTAAGACTTTTCGTAGTATTATAAACCATGCGTACAAATCTGCTATCTTTAGAGTAAAGTAAATGTCAATGTGTAAACATGGGTCACTCTGCTAGCAAAAATCCAAAGATTAATAAAAATCATAACAAACAGAAAATGTTTAGAATAGGTATAAGTGTTGGTCGCAACGATCTCAATCTCGAGGGACATTTGCAGATGGGATACAATAGTAAAACCATCAAAAACTACAAACTAGTTGAAAGCGTACAGTTGATAAATGAACCCCGTGATGAACCTGCTGTTCAAAATGATGGGAACAGTATTCAAAATGCCGAGGTCCAAGAATAAAAGTGTTCATCATTTAAGATGTTCTTTCATTCTCTGTGTGGTAGTTGAACATGGACGATTACCTGTCTAGCGTTTATTACGATCCAAAACGGTCTGTAGGATATGGTGGAGTGAATCGTTTGTACGAAGATGTGAAGAAGGAGGGAAAATTTAAAGTGAGCCGTAAACAAATTAAAGAATGGCTGACATCACAAGATGCATACACTTTACATAAACCTGTCCGTCGCAATTTTAGAAGAAACCGTGTGATCGTGGGTGGTATCGACCAACAATGGCAAATGGATTTAGCGGACATGCAAAGTATGCAGAAGTTTAACGACGGTTATCGCTATCTCTTAGTTTGCATTGATGTCTTTTCAAAGTATGCTTGGGTAGTTCCTTTGAAAAATAAAACAGGTCCTTCTCTGGTGGAAGCTTTTAAAATCATTTTGTCTTCTGGACGCAAACCTGAAAAGATCATGACGGATCAAGGAACTGAGTTTTTCAACAGACATTTTCAAGCGTTGATGAAGGAGGAGGACATAGAATTGTACAACACGTATAATGAAACGAAAGCCTCTATCGTGGAACGATTGATTCGTACTCTGAAGACAAGGATGTGGCGATACTTTACAGCCAAGAAAACAATGCGATACATTGACATGCTGCTTGATTTAGTGTACTCTTATAATCATAGTGTTCATCGTAGTATTAAGACAAAGCCAGCAAATGTTACTGTCGAAAACGAAAAGAAAGTATGGCACACTTTGTACGACGAACATAGCGGTGTGAAAAATGTAAAGTACAAGTTTAAGATTGGCGATCAAGTAAGAATTAGTAAAATCAAACGTAAATTTGAAAAAGGGTATTTGCCAAATTTCTCAAAAGAAATCTTTACTGTAAGCAAACAAGTACCTCGCAACCCACCTGTGTATAAACTCAAAGATTATGATGATGAGGAACATTTTACGATAAAGAATTGCAAAAGGTTACTAAACGTGACGATGTCTACGAAGTTGAAAAAATTCTGAAGAAACGTGGAAGAGGCAACAATGTACAATATCTTGTAAAATGGTTAGGGTACCCCCACAAGTTTAATTCGTGGGTACCTGCTTCTGAAATAAATAATATTTAAACCAGCGTCTGTGCCGTGTGTCTTTTATTTATACTCTTACGTTCACAATGAGTGGAACACATTTTTACCTCACGCTTCCTAGCAATGCATCTCCGAATATCTTTCCCGATAACAAAACAGGAAATTATCGTGTAAAATTACCACAACCCTTTGATCTGCATGGCGATTGGGAAGTGGGTTTGTACTCCATCTCGTACCCTAACACGTGGTATACCCTTCAAAAGAGTGATTCTCACATTTACTACAGTGAGGACGGTTATCTTTTCTCAACATCCTTTGTGGATTACGGCTATTACGAGACAATGCAGGATTTTATCAAAGCCGTCAATAAAGCTTTGACAAAAGACACGAAAGGAAACATTACACTTACGTTTAATGCTCTAACTGGAAAAGTAACAGTGACTTTAAAAAAGAAGTATAAGTTAACTTTAACCGGCAGAATATCGATCATGCTCGGGTTTGGAGGAAAAGACATAAAAATTAAAACAACAACCGAAAGTCGTTACGTGGCAGATTTGTTTGGCATCACGGCAATCTACGTTTATTGCAATATTGTTCAACCACAGGTCGTCGGAGATACGAGCGCCCCTTTACTCAGAACCGTACCAGTTGAGGGAAAGTCTGGTGACGTCATTACTAAAACTTTCACAAACATACAGTATGTGCCTGTCCAAACAAAATCATTCGAAGACATGGAGATTCTTTTAAGGAACGACACAAGCGATCCTGTGCCATTTGAACGTGGGAAGGTGATAGCGACGGTGTACTTCAGACAGCAGAGTTATTTTACTTGAAGATGAATAATCCATACGTACAATATTACCTTGATCAACAACAAGGTCGTGGAATGTCTGTTTTCAGAGGCAGTCCATGGCAAGTGGGTCATGGTCAGATGGGATATGGACTCGGTGGTCTGTTTCGTAATGTTGCAAGAGCAGTCATGCCAATGGTTAAAAGTGGAGCAAAAGCTCTTGGAAAAATTGCCTTGAATGCTGGAGCTAATGTGTTACAAGACGTTGTTTCTGGAAAAAATCTGAAAGAATCAGTAAAAAGCCGAGGAAAAGAAGCTGCAAACGTCGCAAAGAATAAAGCCATTAATCGACTTCAAACTTATGCTCAAACAGGAAGCGGAAAACGTACAAGGCAAAAGAGAAAGGCATCCACTGTCAGAAGCAGACATATCAAGAAACCCAAAACAGTTAAAAAGAGAAAAGCATCAACGTCTACAATCAGAAGCAGTCAGACCAAGAAGCGGAAAACAACTCCTGACATATTCGGTTAAGACATGAATTTCGTACACTCCAAGTCGCAAGAATGCACCAAAACCGAACTCGACCTATTCTCTGTGCCACCAACACAAGTCAGTTTGGAGAAGGGTCATTGGATCGATCATCAACCTGTATCTAGTGAATCGGACGGTGGTCCAATCACGTTCCTATCAACAGGCACTGAAGATTACGTTGATCTGTCAAAAACGATCTTGGTGGTGAGAGCAAAAGTGATCAAAGCTGATGGCACAAATCTTGACGCAGACGAGAAAGTTGGAGTGGTGAACAATTTCCTGCATAGCCTGTTCAAACAAGTCGATGTCTTTCTGAAAGAAAAGCAAGTGACACAGGCCACGGGTACCTATGCGTACAGAGCATATCTGGAGACCCTCCTCAACTATGGTCCGTCCGCAAAGGACTCTCAACTCACTGCAACCCTGTTTTACAAAGATACTGCAGGGAAAATGAACGTGGCAGATCCGACAATAGCAACTGCTGCCGACTCCAACCTGGGTCTTAAAAAGAGATATGTGTTTAGCAAAACAAGTGGAGTAATAGAGATGGCCGGACCTATATTCAGCGACATATTTTAAGCTTTGTAGACCTGAAAGTTGTGCTGAATCGAAATGGTAACGAGTTTTGTCTGATGGCATCCGAAAATGGTGCAGATTACAGAGTAAAGCTAGTCGATGCCGTTCTCAAGATACGTAAAGTGAAAGTTAGCCCGAGCATTTCCATGGCCCATGAAGTTGCGTTAAAAAAAGGACCAGCAGTCTACCCTATTCGTCGCGTCGAGTGCAAGAGTTTCATTATTCCTGCAGGAAATCCCTCCCTGAAAAAAGACAACGTCTTCAATGGTCTCGTACCGAAATCGTTTGTCTTTGGATTGGTCGAAAGCGAAGCGTTCAACGGTGCATACAAGAAGAATCCGTACAACTTTCAGAATTTCGCCGTGTCCTCTATTGGAATAACCGTGAATGGGGAAGACATGCCGTTCAAGCCGATGCAGCTTTGCTTTGGTGCAAACCCTAAATTTGTTGAAGCGTTCAGTACTATGTTTTCGGGTACGGGGAAAATGTATTACAACACTGGAAACGATATATCGCGAGAAGAGTTTCCAAATGGTTACGCAATCTATGCTTTCGATTTGACCGCTGATATGTGTGGATCGTCACTCCATTTCAACGCTGTTCAAAGAGGAAATCTCGCAGTTGACATCAAGTTCTCTGCGGCACCAGCAGCAGCTGTGAGTCTCGTCTGTTACGGGGAATTCGAAAACCTGATCCAAATCGACGCAGAAAGAAACGTCGTTTACGACTACTTTGGTTAGATGAACACTGCTCAAATAACTCGTGCACTAGAACAAGATCCTGTTACAAGCAAGAAATTTTGCGGTGTGTTTCCTTCTGATAAGCTACCTCGAACGATCGACAAGTGGCCGTGTGGATTTGTCGCAAACACAGATCCGAGCAGTGAACCCGGAACGCATTGGGTGGCCTTTTACTTTCCGTCAGAGCAAAAAGCAGAATTTTTTGACAGTTATGGGCAACCACCAGATCACTATAGGGATTCGTTTGGAGACTTTTTAGAGCCTTATGAATGGGAATTTAACACGCGTAAATTGCAAAGCGTTTGGTCAGATGTGTGTGCCCAGTATTGCATATTTTATCTCAGTCATAGAGCACGAAGACAAAGCATGAATAAAATCGTGCAGTTATTTACTAACGATACTATGTTAAATGACGCAAAAGTGTTTCAGTTTGTTAAGAGTCATTTTAAAATACTGTTAAATCGTTCAAATGTTGACTTTAATCAGTTTAGTAAAAAGAGGGTTGAAAAATAATGTATTGTTTGTTTCAATAAACGTTGTTAAATCAATATCGTGTGTGTTTTTAACTTTACGGCGCATGCGCATGTGAAGATTTGTGAAGATTTTACGGCGCATGTGAAGATTTGTTTTTATGTTCCGCACTCATAACGAGCACCCAAACACAAAAATGACAACTAAAGACTTTTTTAGAACATTTTATTGAATAACACATTTACACGTTTAATAATTAAACCAACGTTTTTTAGTTTGTTTTTCTCCACGTTTCTGCAGTATTGACTGAATATATTTCATCGGACTTGCACGTTGTGGAATGTTATCGTAAACAAGGTCCTCTTCGCCAGAGGAGGTGTCCACTAAGGATTGTTTCCATCTTTCCTCATTCCGTACAAGATCTTTAGGCATATTAATCTTGGATAAAACACGAAAAAATTCCTTTGATCCCGTAGGATTGAAATTTTTTCTTGCCCTCATAGCATCCGAAATCAAATCAGATATGTTGGATTGCGGGATGGTTTCACCCTCGAGCTTGACTTGTCCCGTTTCATCCCAGGAAATAACGTCAGGTCTTGCTTTCAAACGGCTCAAAAGTGCTGTAGCTCTACCACGCATTGTTTTCGGAATATTCTCCACTACGGTTGCATCAGGTATCTGTGCCACGGGTGCATCAGGTAACTGTGCCTTCTCTTTACTTTCAGCGCCGGGTGCTATCCGAACGGTTGGTATTTGACTGTCCTTTTGACGCTTCAAGTCTAAATAACGTTCCAAATTTGCATAGTACAATTTTTGCTTTTCAGCATCGTCCATATCCGTACGTTGGAGAATATTTGACATGTCCGTATCTTTATGCATCATGTTGGCCATAATCGGGGAGGTCTCCAGTCTTTGTCTTTGCTCGCATCTGTGAAGTGTGTCCTCAGGGACCAAAACCATTCGTTTTGCGTGCTTCATTTTGATAACAAACTTCCAAGTATACCAAGCACAGGTGGCAAGAGAGCCGCCAATAAATTTCCACCTTTCTGATTAAGGTACAACTTCTTCCGTTTCCTCGACACTTTCTTATTTGCCAACGCGCGGAGATGTATCTTGTAGCGCGCCAAACGTCGCTTTTGATGTGGTGTTACTGGAATAACGCCTTTAAGTAAATTCAGTGAACACTCACAAATAGCCGTGATAACGTTCGCAGGAACGTTATCGATAAGCAACTTTCGCAATTTAGGTTTAGATTTCACTATAACCTGAAGATAGGGAAGACTTTCTCTCATGCGCTTGGACATCTTGCAAATGATGGATTTAAACGATACACGCAACTTAAGTACGCTTTACGTAGACAACCTGCCTTTCCCCAGGTAAAATGTTGGTTCTAAGACGCATGTTCTCCGGTGTCAGTTGATGACAATCAATCATTAAATATCCGTAAGGTTTACTTGTAGCATCACGATACGACTCCAAAAGGTAATTACCATGTTTAGGAAACATTTGTTTCGCAAGTGTCGAAATACCAAGCGAATCGCGTGGATTTCGAAATACCAACATATGATGAGAATTTAAACTGATCGTTCGTGACATTTTACCAGGTGGAAATAAGTTCTGCGTAAGGTACAACACGGATATGCCACGATGATGAGAACCGCGCGTAAATAGATCCGATGCACGTTGATCGTTGGAACATTGGGTCATTAAATCATCCAGTACGACTAGAGAGTTATCATGACCATTCGTCAATTCGTACAAATCATTCGGAAATCCTTCTATCAACTCGATGTTTGGTACAGACAGTTCATCAAATTCTTTTTGATACTCTCCATAGCAGTAAATTACTTTGGTTGGAACAGGATAAAACAACTCCTCCAAATGACGTAGCATTGAACGAACCAAATACGATTTCCCACTTTGACTTTGTCCGCAAATATAAAAATTTGCAGGCGTTTTAAATCGTACATCCATTGCGCTCACAAGCAAAACACGCAATAAACTTTATTTAACAAACCCCTGTACTTTATAGCGAAAATACACGTTTAGCAACAGACCTCATTCTATCGAAAAAACTTTCTTCGATCTTAAACTCTGTGAAATCAAAGCTCTTAAGAGGTGTAGCAACTAACTGTACAGCACCACGCGTCACGTCCTCAGAGTCTTTCATAAAATAAACCAACGTTAAGTAGGCCATAGCACGACCAAAATTGATGACATTGATTTCGTGAAAAATAACTGTGAGATTAAGAGAATATGCAGCTATTGCCTGATATTTAGATTCATGACGCTCGAGCAAATAATTCATATGATGCGATAACGTTCTCATATCAATGTCTACGTTATTTTTCTGAAGTTCATCCAAAATCACTTCCATTCTGCGCACAAGCATAGACAAAATGAATACAATGCGTGAAACGTTTCATTTATGTATTTGTAAGCTACGCTGTACACGTCACGCGTAGCTACGCTCATTATTAGGTCAAGCACCTTGACCATAAAAATGCGTAGCTACGCTCAATACGTCATGCGTAGCTACGCGTAGCTACCGAGACGGCATTTTACTTCCGGCGGGAAAAAACGATAACGTCAGATGGCGGGAAAAAATGATGACGTCATTGTCGGCATCCCTTTGGGCGCTATATGGGGGGGGGGGGTTAAACTACTCACCGCGCTGCGCGGTAGAACATAAATGACGGCATTCAATTTACCAAAACTACGATAAACAAAGCCAAATTTCTCTAAAACTAAAAACATTAGAAGAAAACTAACACCCATTCACATGTGAGGCGACAACGAACTTTCATTTAAGCAACATTTGTTTTTGGGGTGGAGTGTCCCTTTAATTAATGGGCAGCGGTAGCTAATCTTTCTAATAAAAGGTACGCTCTCTTTTTACAGGCAAGAGATAAAATCTAAAGCAAAGCGTTTGTTCATCATGTTGATTTGCTATTCACTTTATTCTACTGGACCACACCTTGGCACCTTCATCACAATCATCTGCCTAATTTTCACAGCTGGTGAGAAACTTTCATATCAAACCGTATTTAATATTATGCTCTTGATTATGGAAATATCAAATGGAGTTTGTTCGACTATACCAAACACAATTACTCTCATCACAGATGTTTATGCGTCACTGCAACGCATTCAAGAATTCTTGGAAAGAAATCATCAGTTGGCTAGTGTTTGTAAGAAATCTCATGGCAAACGATATTTTCATAAGAATGACCAGAAATTTCACAGTTTTGACAATAAATCTGACCGAGCTGATAATCTACAATCCAGTCGTGAGTTAACTGATCAACTTACACCTGAGCAAGTTGAAAAAAATAACGAAAAAAGCTTTCTAGAAATTCCTTATCTCAATTTCTGTGACGTCACATGTAAACATCCTTCTCCACTCACTACTTCTGACGGAGTAAACTTCAAGAACCTGCCATTGTTAAATTATATTACCCTCAACGTATCAAGACAAGGACTTGTACTTATTACAGGTCCGGTGGGCAGCGGTAAATCCTCACTTTTAGCATGCGTTCTGGATGGTGAATTACTGTTAACAAACGGAATTGTTGAATTTTCTGGAAATCTGGCTTACGTTTCCGATACACCTTGGATATTTCCATCAACAATTCGTGAAAATATCTTGTTTGGTTTACCTTACAACCAAGAGTGGTATTTGCAAACGGTGAAGGCTTGTCAGTTAGAAAAGGATTTTAAGATTTTCCCACAAGGAGACTTATCACGTGTTGGAGAAAACGGTGCGACCGTTAGTGGTGGTCAGCGGGCTCGTATCGCCTTAGCACGTGCTGTGTATTCTAATGCCGATATTTATCTTCTGGATGATCCTTTGAGTTCTCTGGATGCCAAAGTTGCTGAAAACATATTTGGGAATTGTATACGAGGACTGTTAAGTGACAGGATTGTTCTTCTGACAACGAGAACGACTCGTTACTTAGAAGAAGCTAACTATATTGTAAAGCTTAAAGGAGGCGTGATAGTTGCTCAAGGAAAATTTGATGAAATCAAAGACGAATTTTCTGAAATAGAATGTGGTGAAGATCTACGCAATGTAACGTTTGCTGAGGAACTATCAGGGACACATCAGGATAACGAGTGTGAAGAAGTGGAACAAAGTGGGACAACGCAGGATGAAATGTTGCGAGAAACGAAAGAGGATCGCGTTATTGGAAACGTTTCAATTAATGTTTACTTGGAGTATTTCGTTAACGGAGCATCACCATTCGTTTTGTTATTTCTGGTTTTAGTTTATGTAGCTGGTCAAGGTAAGATTATTGACAATCATACATAACGGAATGTCACAGAAATGTTGATATACAGTACTACCTTTGCTTTTACGTATGCTTTTTATCAGTTAGCCTTGATTTTGAAATTTACTCAACTTTTCTTACGCCGTGGTTGCAGATCCAACACATTCGGAGATCTGCATAGACACTACGCGTGCGCAGGCACTCGCTGTGTACTAGAATGAGATATTACTCTAACCTTTGTTATAATCTTGACAAATTATGCTGAACAGAACGCATTTTATTATTCAAATGAGATTTTCGACGATATTTGCGAACAAAATAACTTTAAAGTTATTCTTTATTATTTGTTCGTTTCATTTTTATGAAAAAGCGGCACAGATAGTAAAGAATAACGGATGTAACATCAGCAGCGATGCGGATAATGTCTCCACAAAATGCTCGATTAATTACATAAATTCAAAAAAAGTTCAGTTCTGATCTTTGAAAGTAATGCTGACTTATATCGGTAAAACAAGTATAACGTAGAATAAACTGTCTATTTTCTCAGACAAATTGCGCAAACTCAGACAAGTATCTTTACTTGGATGAAGACTTTTTATGTTTTGGACATAATTATAGATTTAAATACTTTTGCTTAACAAAGACTATTACATTTATTACAGATTTGACTCCGGGCTGCTTGGGTTTTGCTAGCCTCTTTCGTACTAGATAGTTTGTTTATCCTGGCGCTTTCTTACTCCACACTAACGTCAGCGTGTTTTGAACACAACATTCCTTTCCCCGCAAAGATCCTATCACAATGAGCCTCACGAAAGTTTTGGGATCGACATTAAACGTCTCATAGCAACTGTTGGTCAGAGAAATGTCAAGAGTTGTCATCATTTTTCGTGTAGTACATTTTCTTGTCCATATCTGTCGACTCGTCTACACCGATAACTTGTTGTGGTACAGTTTATATGCCGGGTCGGCCGTATTGAACATTTTAGCCGTTCATTGTTTACAAAATTATTAGATAAACTTTGAACAACACATTCGGTGAATTTTTCTCAATAGCTCGCCTTTGATTTATTGTGACACAATGATAAAGGAATGTCGTGCTCATATGAGCAGACATGAGTAGAGAGTAAGTACGACAAGGATAGAAAGAAATTTTGCGACGGAAGCTCGCTTTATTTTTGGAAAGTAAATACGTCTTTTTCTCAAAAATATCTACTTTTATGTGTGACTTTCAAAACAGAACGGCACGTACAGCGATAATCTAATTAAAGTGACACTAACCGCTAATGTATACTGTCCGGGGGTGGGGCACTGTCCGGAGTGACACCGACATTTCTTTTTGTCTCCCAAATTTAGCTTGTAAATGAAATGATCCAAAACAGTAGTGTTACTTTCTATCAAATTTGTTGTATTTTATTTTAATACCTTTTTTATTGATTGTTTTAGTATTGACTGTGATAGTAAGTCTTGAAGTCTCAAATCTGCCAAAGTTGTTTGAACAAGGATTTGATCAAACATTAATAACATACTCAGTAATGCTGGCACTTGCTCTATTTCTCAATGTCTTTGGAACTTTGGGTCTTATCCTCGTGTTGATAAGTGCTGCCTACACTATTCATAAAAAGATGGTTGCCTGTCTTAAAAGAGCGCCTACATCATTCTTTGTCACAAATCCAGTTGGTCGCATAATGAACCGCTTTTCACAAGACATCAACAACTTGGACGAGCTACTACCAAACTATTTTATTAACTTTTGCCAACATGTTTCACCAACAATAGCAAGCCTTGTTTTGGCGCCCATGGCAAATAACATTTTACTTCCCCTCACTCTTGTATGTGTTGTTGGACTGTACTTTATCAGCAGATTTTATCTTCACTCCGCCATGGATCTTAAACGTTTGATGTCAATAGCTGCTAGTCCAATTTATTCTCATTTTTCCACAACTATGGAAGGCGTTATAACTATTCGTGTTCATAACAGACAGAGAGAATTCACAGATGATGTTTACAGGTAGGATTAATATTTTAATGTTAGAGACACATTATTAATCATTGTTTATACATAGTTAGTAATTTCCGGACAAAAAATCGACACAAGTTCGATTGTAAAATTAAGTAGATTTCTAATTTCTAAAATTTTATTACTAAATTTATTACTCTCGTAATATTATACTCACTCTGAAGATATTGCACGTACAGTAACTAACGAAACGTTACTAAACTTATTTCAGTTATTTATATTAATATTAGTTGCTCTCCGTCTGAGGTTTTAGTAATCCCTCCAGGTTGTAGTTTTTGCAATTTTTTTAGCGGTAAATAATGCATAACTGCACCTTTTAAACGAGAATGTTATAGTTTACCTATACTGTAATGTTTGCCATATATGTATTAATACATTTTTGCAATTTTTAATTTTGAAGAAAAGCTATAGTGTAGAAATATTTAAGGAATGCGTTTGCATTGAAATATTTCACATTAAGCATGTATCGCGGTGATCACATGGGGTCGAGTAAAATTGAGGTTTAATTTCATTCGTGTAGTGAAATTAAACCTTAATTTTACGAGGAACCATGTGATTGCTTATTTATATTAACATGGTGTGCAAACTACCCAATACGTCGTTCTCTTCCGTGTGTTAACATTTTCATTAGAAGTTTTGATTTTCAATTACTTCATTATCTTCCTGCCCGGTTCCAAACTTGCACGGTATACCGTGTGAACACCGGAACCGGTTTTGTATTTGCATTGGATAGCGCTGTAGAGGATTGGGTATGAGAGGAATATTGCCATCATAGGGACAGTCCATTAAAGTGATTCACAAAACAATCGACGTTTGGCATAATTCTCTCAGGCTTCGCAGAGAAAAGGATGAAATTATGTGAAACGAACTTAGTTGCATCAGGGCTTCTTCTCTTACTGGCAGGGAAGACTTTCGGTAAATTCAATTAACCATTTATGCGCACGATATCAAAAACTCACATACATGTCCAATACCAACGATTGGAATCCAATCGACAAAACATGTTTCCGATCGTACGGATCGATCCTTTCGACAAACGTCTTATCAATTGGACAGAAATACGTCATATGGGAAATTGCCATGCAACGGTGCGACAGTTAACTTGTCCATCAATTGTCAGTCGCTTCCTATGGATCCAATGGATCCAATGAATCCAATGGATCCAATGGATCCAGTGGATCCAATGGATCCAGTGGATCCAATGGACAAACGTGTTTTCCGTTCGACAAATATTTGTCAGATGGCTGACAAGAGAAAGTAGCATGCAACAGCATGACATTTTACTTCGTTATTAACTGTCATTTTCTTCTCACAATTTTGCTCGAAACGTGGCAAAGCTTAGGCCCTGTTTACATGAAGCGGATTGATTGTTATCAATTGGTACAAGGCCGAACTTGTTACTAGCCAACGCGAAGAAATATCAGATCCTTGCTATAGAACCAAAAGTGTCCAGGAAAAATATAATCAATAGTAACGCCATTATACACTTGAAATCGAAGGGCAAGAAATAACATCAACTCCAAACTTAAAGATCCTTGGCGTAAATATAGATGACAAACTTCTATTCAACGATCATATAAGTGATGTCTGCAAAAAAGTAAGCCAGAAAATTGGAGGTTTAACGAGACAACGAAACATGCTACCATGCAAGGCGAAGTTGCAGCTGTATAAATCTGCAATTTTGCCGCACCTGACATATTTCCACACAGTTTGGCACTTCTGCAGGGCATCTGATAGACGGAAACTAGAACGAGTCCAGAAACGCGCTCTCAAAGTGATATTCAACTCCAAATCAGAGCCCTACGAGGAACTTCTACGTCGAGTAGGACTAACAAGTCTATATAACAGACCAATACAAGACATACACTGTATCTATCACCATGTATAAAGTAAAAAACTGCCTCACGCCACTATATATTACAGAACTTTTTAACGTCTCCAAAAGTCATTACAACTTACGAAATGCTGATTTTAGTCAAGTTAGGTTTAACTCCGTTCACTACGGAAAACATTCGATTAGGTATTTCGGACCACATTTATGGTCTAGTCTGACATCCAATGATAGAGATAAAAATAGCTTAAAAGATTTTAAAAACAATATTAGGAAAAGAGATTTAACTCTCTTACAAGAAAATTGCTCCAATTGTATTCTATGTAGTTCTAGTTAACTCATTTTAATTATTTATAGATTGTAAATAGGATACCTTAGACTTCTATTTTTATCATTGAACTCTTCAATGATACTACTCTTTTTGTATACCATGTAAAAATTTTAGTTAAATAGTGTCCCCAATCTAAACACCTTGACACTTCAATAAAGTATTTCATTTCATTTCATTTCATTTCATTTCATCTCCCATGTTGTTTCTCCTTGTTGTGTTTACACGAAGAAGATTGAAAGTTTTCGATCTGATCGAAACGGATGGCTGAAGTCAATCCACGCAGTTGAGTTGATTGATTTGAGATTCAAGCAAGGATCGACTTGAATGTTGCCAATCTGATTGATGTAAACACGGTTTGACTTGAAAATAACTTGATACGCATGCGTGAAATTGTCGCGTGTTGTATAAAACATGGATAACAGTGAGCAAAATCTAGAGGAGGCTAGGGAAAACCTAGAAAAAACCGCTTACAAAAAGCAAAAATCCTGCTAAATCACGATGGTTATGGAGCGAAGAAATAACAAACGAGTTTCTGGGCATAGTGAAGCAATACAAAACTCAAAAAGAAGGGGAAAACAAGGAGTGGGATTCTGATAAAGTCACTCTCTTTGAGCATGTAAGGGGAGAGCTTGCGATTGTATTTGACGACTTCAAGCCCATACAATTGACGCCTCCGGAGAAAGAAGTTACACAGATGACCAAAGACGAGCACAAAAGGTACGAGTCCAAGCGTAAGGAGGAACAGCGACAAATCCGAGAAGATTACAAAAGAGTTGCAACGAAATACAAAAATGTGAAGGCTGCATTCAGTAAGGACATACTGGACAACCTACGATCAGGGTCTGGAAAGATTACAAGTGAAATCTGGCAAACATGCTGGTTTTTATGGACAGGTTCGCCATCAACCGAACCTATAGACTTTGGTATAAGTACTATTGTCGAGGAAAACATGGCTAATCCAGTGGCAGTGCAAATGCAAGACCTCACTTGCAATTCAAATATAGATGATACTGACAGCAGCGAATCCATTCTTGAAAAAAGGGATACAGTGAAATCACAAAAAGAAAAGCAAATCAAGTGGGTGCCACAAAGCAGTTTGTTGATGCCTAAAAAAGAGAAATTACAGGGAAAACTTGGTCAACGTGCTAAACGTGATGTTCTGCTTAAACATTCACAAAGGGATATTGAAATAAAAGAACAGTTGCTGTCTGAAATTGGACAAGAAAACAGTGATGATATGATGAAAACCATTGCTGGTTCGATGTCAGTGTTAACCCAGTCTATAGCATCGGGATTGCAATTGATGCAGATGTTAATCGAAAACCAACTTCAACAAACACATCCTGCTCCACAAGAATTTAAATCAATGCATTTTGCACCAACTAATCAAAGGCCCACCGTGTATTTCCAGAAGCCAACACCACAGCCGGATACCTGTATTAATTGTTTTGATAAAAAGACTGGAAACTTGTTAACATGTTACATGCATTATAGAGGCATAGGAAAGAGGTATGCCTCCGAATAATATGAAAATGGGGGCAAGGCCCCATTGTACCTAATTAAATAGGCCACAAAAATCAGCAATGAAGTCAATATTTGTAATTAAGATTGAAGTTAGGTGCGATATTTAGCAAGCTATGTCAGTCGAATGCACACTTGAAAGGGAAATTTGTGAGTACTTCAGTGAGTACTTCAATTGCTGTGTACAATATTAATTCATGGTACGTCCCATGATGATCCTACACCTCTGCAATAACATAATAACAAGCTAATGATTATATATATGTTCAGTTAACTGGCTGTTGATGCAGTCTTTACAGTTTTAAGAGCAAACAAAAATTTTCAAAATCAACATGAAGTGTATTTAGTATTTGTATAGTATTAGTAAACAGTTTATATTTACACTGTTATCGTGTACTGGTAGTGCATATGGTACACATTGAACTATTATTGTACTATATAATACTAGTCCAATTGTTTTTTAAAGTATTCCATGAAAATATTCCTGATCCTTTTTCCCTCCGCAGATGAAACTAAATATTGCCTTGGTATAGTTACTGTTGGCCTCATCAGCTCATCATGGGCGATTTGCCTTCTTACAGCTTCCTCGTCAACAGTAACTTTATGTTGTTCACACCAGTTGTGCAAAACAAAACAACAATAAATTATTAGTGGCACATCAGTTAGTTTGAAATTAATTGGCTTTGTCAAGATCTGCCATCTTGCTTTCAACCGTCCAAAAGCACACTCAATTGGATTTCTTGAATCTCGTAACATTTGATTAAACAAGATTTCGGAGTCGTTTTGGAACTGTAAATATTCTTTTAAAACATAGGGAAATAGAGGATATGCTGGGTCACCCGAGTAATACAGTACCAACCTCATCCATTCCTGGTACAAGGATGCGAAAAATATTTGGAATTTTTTTATGCTTGAAACTATTGTTAATTTGACTGTTGGCAAATACTTTGGCATCATGGGTACCTCCTGGCCACCTGATGTCTACATCCATAAAACGGCCTAGATAGTCACAAACGCCCTTCACATTGAATGTATATTTAAGTTTGTAACTGAAGTAATCCTGTGAATTTATGTATGGTTTTGTAATGGGAATATGAGTTCCATCAACTGCTCCAAGACATTGAGAAAATCCATATTTAAGCTCCCAGCCAGAAACTTTCTCTTTCAGTTCGTTTACATCTCTAGGTAGATGAATGTAACTAGACACAAATCTTATTATGATTGCCTTACAAACTTTTCTGATTGTAGTAGTCACAGTTGGTATCGAGACACCAAATGCATTAGCAGTCATCACCACTGTGGCTGAATCTTTTAAAAAGTAAAGCGTTATATAGAAATGAAAATATTAAACCTAAACCTCCTATACTTACCCTATATAAAGGTGATGTATAAATATATATGTATAAATAAATAATAATATAACTTAATTATCCTTCTTTAATTTAATGAAAAGCAAGAAAATTATTATACAAAAAAGTATATTGTAATTATTTAGGGACGAACACAAAAAAACTCAACACAACTTCTAATCATGCTCACAAATTTGCAATAATAAATTATCAGTACCTTTTTAGCTGCAGAAATTCCAGGTCTGAGAGAGCCTGGTTTGGGTGAAATCAAGGGGCTTAACTGGTTTACAAGAAGGTCAAGTTCTCTCTTGGGCATCCTAAAATTTTTCTTCCAGTCAGATTCTAAACAGGATCCATCAATCATATTTGTCCACCACTTTTCTGTTCGCCCTGGATTTATCCACCATCGTCGCCTTCGTCGTAAACTTCTCTTTCCCCACGGTATTATTTTGCGAATCATATTGTTTGAAAGCGCGAGCATGGCTAATAATTGTTTTTTCCTCTTCACATTTCTCATCATTAAATATCCAAGTGAAAAAATTTGTATCATCAATGATTCTGCTAGAATGGTAAGTAAACATATGGTCGACATAGAAGGCGCCATTTTGTATTTTCGCGCGGTTTTAGGCCTGCTGCTAAACGGTTTCATGTAAACATGTGCCCGGATTGACTTCATCCGCGTTTTTCGATCCGATTGGACTGTCAATCCGCTTCATGTAAACAGGGCCTTTCTTAGGCTATACCCCTGAACTATATTTTCATCCTTCCTTCTCAAAACATGTCCTTACAATATTTAAATACATGGACAACATAAGTGTCAACTGTTTACAATGTGTATGTTGCATCGTTCTCAAAAATACCCCGAAAGATGATTTGGAATACTAAACGGCCACAAATTGTCAAATATTTGCACTTTCACTGAACTATTTTTGCATACAATACCATGCTATTGTGCGCTTGCCAACAATATCCTTCATAACTACAGTATATGCGCACGGCGCACTACATGTGTCAACTGCTCACAATGTATATGTTGCGTCGTTCTCAAAAATACCCGTGTTAACTATGCTAAGGTTAGTCCACTCACGAAAGATGTTTTAGAAAGTTGTAATTCTTCAACGGGAGCGCTTTGGCAGATAATAAACGTTACCACAGATATATGCACTTTTAAATTATTTTTACATTCAATGGCATGCTATTGTGCGCTTCCTGTAACAAAATCCTTCACAAACACAAGTTCCAAATATCAAAGCCAAGCAAATAACTCTTAGGTACGACATTTCAAACGAATATACTAAGGTTAGTCCACATGTTTTGAAAAGTTCTAACTCTTCATCGGGAGCCGCTTTGCCAGATGATAAACTTTGCCACAAATATCTGAACTTTTAAATTATTTTGACATTCAATGGCATGCTATTGTGCGCTTCCAAACAAAATATATCCTTCACAACTATATACAGGCACAGCGCAGTAGCGCACAACATGTTTACCACTCATGATAACACCACCAAACACAAGTGTAAAGGCCAGATAATAAACTTTGTCACAAATATCTGCACTTTTAAATTACTTTCTACATTCAATGGCATATGCTATTGTGCGCTTCCCAACAATATACTTCAGAACTATATGATCAGACCACGAAACTACATGATCAGACCACTGGATAATAAACTTGGTCACAAATATCTGCACTTTTAAATTATTTTTACATTCAATGTTATGCTATTGTGCGCTTCCAAACAATATCCTTCAGAACTATATGCGCACTACATATAAAGCCATATTCACACATCAGGCGCTACAAAATGCGCATTGATTCATTTTATACGACGCAGAAACGTCTCATCTAATAAATGCGTAAATATAGCCAGGCACTCGTTCGGTGACAGTGCTGTTATATATATTTTTGTTATTCTCCGCTTGTATTCTTGTTGTAGCGCCAGCCTTCTAGTTCGTTTTAATAGCCAAACAATTAAAACCGTCTTAATCCAATTTACCGTGAAAGACGAAGCCCATTCATTTCCGCTTATCTGATCGACAAAGTTATATCAATTAATTAATACCCTGAATTAAATGTGACGATTGTGCCGACATATACTCGGATTGCGACGTATCATAATGAGGAAATATACAATGTATACTGGTACGGGGAGTAATAAACCATAGGGTGCGGACAGTGATACATAGCAAGTCATTAATAGTCATTATATGAATAGAACCATCTATTTATGATCCATGTATTCGAACATTGGATCTATTAGACACTTATTCGTTAATGTTTCTAACGCATGCCCCTTGCATGTCCGACTCTCATTCGACAAATATTTGTCTAACGGTAACCACCTTTGTCCATTCGATCGATTGGATCCATTCGATCGATTGGATCCATTAGACACATACTCGCTAATGTTTCTAACGCACCCTTGCATGTCCGACTCTCATTCGACAAATATTTGTCCAACGGTAACCACCTTTGTCCATTCGATCCATTGGATCCATTCGATCCATTCGATCCACTCGATCTATTGGATCCATTGGATCCATTGGATCCATTAGACACTTACTCGCTAATGTTTCTAACGCACCCATGCATGTCCGACTCTCATTCGACAAATATTTGTCCAACGGTAATCACCTTTGTCCATTCAATCCATTGGATCCATTCGATCTATTGGATCCATTGGATCTATTGGATCCATTCGATCCATTGTATCCATTAGACACTTACTCGCTAATGTTTCTAACGTACCCTTGCATATCCGACTCTCATTCGACAAATATTTATTCAACGGTAACCACATTTGTCCATTCGAGCCATTGGATCCATTTGATCCACTGGATCCATTAGACACTTACTCACTAATGGTTCTAACGCACCCTTGCATATCCGACTCTCATTCGACAAACATTTGGCCAAAGGTAACCACCTTTTCCCATTGGATCCATTGGAGCCATTAGACACTTACTCGCTAATGTTACTAACATACTGACCGCATTAGTGCATCATTGCATATCTAACGTTCTCCATCTTAATCCTACGCAATAACCCAACATATGTGGTCCGGTATGTTAATTCATATTAATCTTCTAACCCAAACCAACCTTGTTTAATGGTGTATTTGCCACTGCATTATCTAATTGAGACACGTGACCTTGAACGACTGTTAATTGTTAACTAGTCTATGACATAAGCATTAGACATTCGGTGAACCAATACATCGATTGGATCCATCACATCAATCAAAAACTCACAGGCCTACAATTCGTCCGGTACCGTGTAAACACTTCAAAAACAGATGATCGGGAAATGACCGGTCCTTGTAAACTGGTGGAAACGGACAGGTCTCGAATTCGTCCGTACCCGCGTAAACGTAGTCTAAAACGACAAGCCATGATTTTTTAATTTTCAATTAAGAGAATTGGTCGCCATGTTACTATAGCAAAACTGAGACGACTTAAACAATGTTGATATGTCATTAAATGTTTGAAAAATATTATTAAAGCAAAATATTTCATTTATAAGTCTCCAAAAGAAACATTTACAATAAAGAAAACTGTAGCGAGATGCCTTAAATATTATGAATTGTCTCTTGTAGTGATGAGATTGCATTTAAATATTTGGAGCTGGACTTTTATCTTTATTTTACATCTATTGAAACTCCCTCAAAGCATACTGGTAGTTCAAATCATGCAATATAATCCAAGATCGACCATTCTTATTCGTAAGCGCTTCTAAATTTAATTAATGGAATAAGTTGTTCTTTATTTACCTCGCTGAAGTCAACTAATATTTGTAGGATATCCATGATTTATATTTTCAAAAACATCCAAATTTTTAAACTAGAAATACGTGTACGCAACTACCCCTCGCGCTTATTCTTTGATGCTTTTATAATGTAGACAATAACCCTTTCATTTGCCAATCCGAATAAATTTTCAGTGGACCTAACTCAGCTGATAGTCTTTAAATTATAAAGCTTGCGTTGGATGGTTTTCATTGTTTCATAAGACATAAACTATTACAAAATAATTAAATAGTGGAAACTGTTTACTTTTTGAATACAACACTATATCAGCTGCAATAGCATGCGAAAGTCTAGTTGTGTTTCGTCCATCGATTACTAAGAAATAATTACTGTACATTGACAGACATAATAAATTGTGGTCCACTAGACAGCTACTGTAGGCCTAACACGTTCCATAATGGATGCAGTACTGTAAACACAGATTATATATGGAAATAATACATGGACGTCAAGCTCATATCCTCAGAAAAATTGTTCCCGGTTAAAAAAATTATAACCTTCTTATTGCCAGTGACGGCCTCCAACCATTGAGTCATTGAGATTCAGATGGAGAGAGAAGATTACAATGATGTACTGGTTCGAATGATATATGTACTGCCTATGCAACAGTTACTACCCTTACGAAACCAGACACTATTTTAAAGGTATTTCCCCCCTATTTTTAAAGGCTGATGACACTATTTTTCATAATTTGTTAAAATATTCTTCACAGTTTTAAATCTATTTCAACCATATTTCAATACTGTTTTAACCTGAATAAAAAAAAAAACCTATTTCAAAACTATTTTGAAAACAAAATAGTTAAAGTGCCCATAACCTCAAAATGTTTTATTGCCTTGTTTGG